>CAUYQV010188363.1:0-29879 GCA_963574575.1 Galagoides demidoff
TTTTTTTTTGAGACGGAGCCTCAAGCTATCCCCCTAGGTAGAGTGCCATGGCATCACAGCTCATAGCAACCTCCAACTCCTGGGCTCAAGCGAGTCTCCTGCCTCAGCCTCCCAAGTAGTTGGGACCACAGGCGCCCGCCACAACACCCGGCCATTTTTTTTTTTTTGGTTGCAGCCATCATTGTTGTTTGGCGGGCCCAGGCTGGGGATTCGAACCCGCCACCTTAGGTGTACGTGGCTGGCGCCTTAGCCACTTGAGCCACAGGTGCCGAGCCTCTGTGATTTATTTATCCAGAACCCTATTACTGAAATTGTAGGTTGTTTCCAATTTTAAACTGGTATATATGACATTGTAAGCATTATAAACTTTTTCATAAATCTTCATTCTTAAGTTAGATTCCTAAAAGCATACTTGTATGGCAAAGGGAATGAAGTTTTCAAAGTTTTTGATAAATGGAAATGGGATTTTTAAAGGACACTCAAAGTAGGTCTGTCTTTGCCCTTTTGCACCAGTGGGGGAAAAAAGGATGTCCCACCAATCTGGATTTCTGACAAATAGGTTTTGGAGTATGCATCAGTTTCCTATTGTTGCAGTAACAAATAGGACCAACCTGGTGGTTTACAGCACCCATTTCTTATCTCAGAGTTCTGTACTGATCTCATGAGGTCAACCAAAATCAAGGTATTGGTAGACTTGGGCTCTTATTTGGAAGCTCTGGGAGAGAATTCCAGGCTTATTCTAGACTCATTTGGGTTGTTGGAACAGTTCATTTCCTTCTCACCATTTCCGTCTGACTTGCTCCATCAGCAAACCAACAACTGTGGGTCAAGTTGTTCTCACACTTGGAATGCCTCTGACATCTTCTTATGCTACATGTCTGACTCCAGCCAAGAGAAAATTCTCTGCCTTTAAGGGCTCATGAGACTAAATTGGGCCCATGCAGATAATCCAGAATAATCTCTCTATTTGAATATCTACAACCTTAATTACATTTGCAAAGTCCCTTTAGCCATATAATATAACGTATTCACAGGGATTAGTGTAGACACTTTTAGGGCGGTCAACCTGCCTACCAAAGGGTAGAGCCACAAAACTGCATTAAATAATTCTATCATGCACAGTCACCTGATGGTCTTTCATCTCAAGGCAATGTTTGGAGAGACTAATTTAGTCTTCTCAAGCATAGACACAGCAATTGTCCTCTTTGCATCTACTGCTTGTACCCCTGCAAATTCTCAGTTGGTCCAAAGGACTGTCCTGTGAAACTCTCATTGCTAGGAAACCGTGTTTCCTGTTGCCTTGGGAGGAAAGCTTCCCTTCAGATTTGCAGGCAATGCTGTACTGTTGTAATAAACTACATTGTGTCATATGCTCAGGCTGTTGCCAGTCAAACAAGAATGTAGAAATTCAAGTGATTTTATATACAAATATAGGCCTATGCATGGTTACCTCTGCCCAGAACACACGGACAGGTGTCTACCTACATATCAATGTTTCTGCGACCTACCAAATTGGTTTTATCTTCTCCTTGATTGTAACTTATTATTAGTTTTCTGCAAAGATTTTCTTCTTCTCTATGGCTAATTTCGAAGAAAATAGTGTGAGAGTTTTCAGCAAAAGCAGTTTCCATGGTTACACTGAAGTCTTACTAAAAATAGTACATGATGTAATCAGGGAAACTTTAGCTACTAAAGTAACTAGACAAAATGGATCTGCATTTACCCTATGAAGTTTGTTCTGTCGTTCAAGCTGTGTCTATGACACATAAAGAGAAGAGTCTGCGGATTATTTTTATTGCCCTGAGATTCCAGCTCCTCAAACACTTTTGTGGGCAGATCACAAGCTGTTCCAGTTCTGGAATTATTTCTAATGCTGCGAAAGAGACAGAGATGAGGAGGAAAGGAGAGAAGGGCAAGAAAGCAGATAAGTACTTACCTCACCGTGGGGTAAATACTAGGCTCTCTTTGGCCTTCCTTTCTCCCCATGTGATATCTCCCTTTCTCCAAACAGACCCTTTAAATTCACTGTCATGTTGTATGACAGAAGGAAAAGGTGTCACTCTGATTAGTCTGCACCCTCTGAATCCTGCAGCCAGCTACCCACTCCATCATCCTCTCTTGGTCTTGCAGGCTTTCTTCTCTCAAGTGATTGATTCCACATTTTTTACCAGAAGGAACTACAAGAGAGGGACCCACTCATTTTATTATTTCGCTTCCATTATTTCCACTCGCTTTCTTGTGTATAATGAGAGAAGAGTGCAGACACCTGAGATTAAAACAGCTTTCCCTTTCGCGTTCAGAGTTCTTTGTCCTCGTTGCGTTTCAACTGTCACTGGGCACAGCTGGGTCCCTATTTCCAATATCTTTTTCCACACTTCACATAATTAGAAAAGAGAATCACGAATGGCAGTTCCACCTGCTTCCAAGGCCATTTCCCCTCGGAATGATTGAAGCTGGAAGTGACAGGAGCGGCCACACGGATCCTCGATCCCCTCTTGAGGACCACGCTCACCATCATCTTCTGTCTGACCACGGAGCCTGCCCCAACCCTGAGGCTGGCCGCTTGTTACTGCCACTTTGTCATCCTCCATGCTATGCCTTCTCTCCTGCTCCTACAGTTGTTCAAGGGGGGTGCTCTTCAAAACAAAATTCAGTCTCAAAACCAAGTTCTTTTTTACTCGGTTTCCAGATAGAAAAGCCCTAGAAATATTCTCGGTTGCATTTTGAAGTCAAAATAGCGGTGCATGTTTCTTGTCAGTTTGGGGACTCAGCGGGTCCCTCTCAAAAGAACACCATCAATTTATTTAGAGTCACAGTCACAGTCACTGGCGAAAGAAGACTGGAAATGTTTCTTAAAACACCACGGCTGTCACATATGTTGGCAATTTCTTAAATGTGTTTCTATAACCGGGACATTTTTACCACTATAGGGCCAGAGCAATTAAAAAATCTATAGGTTATTGCTGGCCTGAACTAACTTGCCAGTGTTCTTTTAAAAATGCTGGCTTCTGAAGTATCCAGTTTCAGAAGGGGATTTGGAGCTGATGTTTGTAAATGGCTCTTTATGACATAGCTTTAAGATTCATTTGTTTCTCATTACCTTCTATGGAGCACTAACTCCTCTATATAGTCTCAGAGATGGTACCATACTCAGCCCAGGAACTCTCAACATAATACGCACAGGAGGTGTAATTCAAACAGAAAGCACATCAAGCGAGGACGAGACGTGGTGAGCTGAATGTGCTCAGTTTCTACAATTTCATTTATTTATTTAGCTACTTGAATGGACACATTCGGTATACTGTTCTCATCTGAAGCCTAATTAAAGAAATCCACTTTAAAGAAAGATGGAGGCGAGAAGAGAAAAGATAAATGAGGGCTGAAGGCCAACGTTACACAGTGGTAGTAGTCCAGGTGTTCCGGGTAGGCGGATCAGAAGACAGAAAGAGCTGCTTCCTACAGGAGATATTTGTATTGAGAGCAGGTGTTCAGAAGCAAAGTCTCTAAACAGGCATTGTGCCAGGTATTTTTACCAAGTTACTGAATCCGTCCAAATGCACTCTGCAGCCTGCCCTGTCCTGTTCCCTGCTTGGGAGGGTGCCATCCCCAGATGGCATGGACCCCATCAGGGGGCTCCAGTACCCTCTGGCTTCTGGCTAGATTAGTTAATGGGGCTTCCTGACAGGAGATGGAGGGGGTATGGGACTGGGAGGAGAGTGAGGCCAAGGTGATTATTTCCTTAGTTCCTTAACTGTGGAGTTTTCTTGGCCTACAACCAATCAATAATTGCTTTTTCTTTTGATCTCATCGTACCTGGTGATCTTACCAGAATCATGGCTAGTAACCCTGAGTTATTCCATTATCTCTTGTGGTCCTCAGCCCCTCATTAAAAAAAAAAAAAAAGCAAATAAAGCAAAAACAGTAATAAAAAAAAACTCCTCAAATTATTTTAATGAGTATGTCATCTCACACTATTTTCTTCAAAATCAGCCACAGAGAAGAAAATCTTTGCAGAAAACTAATAATGAGTTACAATCATTTACTCACATCAAGTGACTTGGTAAAGTTACTCTTATACCAGTAACTTTAGAAAATAAATGAATTCTTGCTTATCTAGTTTTTAGAGGATGTTGTCTATGAATGTTGGATATTACTAAATAATTACTATTAAAATAATTATTAATAAAAAAACAAACTACGTCAGAGAAAGGAGTTACACATATATATGGGAGGATCTAAAAGTGATCTTGAAAGATGCCAATAACTAAGCAGAGACAAAGAGGATATGTAAAAATCAGTGGGATTCCTTGGGAGTGCAATGAGCAGCACTGCTTAAAGCACAAAGAAAGAAGACTGAGGACATCTGGATGTCTGAAAATATTATTTCCCAAGGGATTTGTTGTCAATATTAAGCCCTATTACTCACTCACATTATTGTCTGTCTGTTTTGGAGACAGACATTCCCAACATGTTAGTCCTTAAATGTAAGTTTAATGCTTTGGGACGCCATGATGCGGACTGTCCATCTTGATGTTGATGTCATGACTGTAGTCCTGCTGCCAGCCATTGAGCTCTCAGCATGTTTAAGATGCTGGGGCTAAGCCACTTGTACTTCTTTTTCTTCACAACAGCCCTTAGAAAGCGGCTCTGCTCTTCTCTCCATGATCAGGGAAGTGAAGCTGAGAAAGGCCGCAGGCTGGAGCATGGAAGTGCAGAGCTAAGAGTTCCAGTCCTGAGCACCAGGATCCTCGCTCCCATCGTCTTCCAACCTCTGCATTCGCCACCGAAGCACACACAGTGCATGTGGCCAGAGAAAGATACAGACTGTGCTAACCCGTGTCACTTCAATGACCGCAAAGGATAGAGGTTTCTCAATCCCAGCCAGCACGCAGTTCACTGTCCACTCGCCAGCACTCACTCCTGGCCTCCGCACTCCCATTAGCTCACTTCCAAAGTTCTATGTCTAGACCTGACTTCTTGCTAAAATTCCAGTCCCAGATATTCAGCTGCCTTCAAAACATCTCTAACAGGGAAATCCCACATGTCCCAAATTTCTCTTGTTGTCCCTGCTCCCCAGGGTCCACTCCTTCCTAATGCTCCCCATCTCTAGTGCAGAATGCAGGTGCATTTCCCAGGGGCTTGACCTGAAAGCATAAGACATGTCCTCAGTCCCTCTCTTCCTGCTTCCAATCTTACATTCTCAAAGGCATTTAACTTATATGCCGGGCAAGGTGATCTTTTCAAAATGCAAAACAGGTCAATTATTCCTTTGGCCAAAACTTCTCTATCTCCCAGAATCACTTCCATGACCTATAGGCCCCAGAGGACCCAACTGCCGCTGCCTCGCTATCCACATCTCTCACCAGTGTCTGCCTCACTCACGCCAGTCCAGACATGCTGACTGTATCTCTGTTTCTCCAAAACACCAGGCTCTCCCACGCTGTGCCCTTTGCACTTGCTGTTCCTTCTGCCTGAGACGCTCGTCTCTGAGATCCCTCTCTTCAAGCAGGGTTTTGCTCAACAGATGTCTCAATAGAGTGGCCTTTCTCCTTTCTCACCACTACCATGTTGCTCCCCACCCTCTCTCCCTATTTCCCCTTATCCTCAGGATGCTTCTCACAACCTGACATTTTGTCAGCGACAGATGTGTATTTGACAGTTTATCGTTCATCTCTTCTACTGGAATGTAGGATCTACAAGGATAGGAACTCAGTTGGTTAAGAAAGTTCTCTGCTGTATCCCCAGAACCTAGAACCATGCTTCAACCACAGAGGCACTCGTAAGTGTTTAATTGATGAAGGAAGGAAGGACGGACGGACGGACAGACAGATAGGGAGGGTAGGAGGGAGGGAAGGAGGGGAGAGGATAGGGGAAGGACTCTGAAGCCTTTTGGGGCAAGCAGAATAACTGCCCCTCAAAGATATCCACGTTCTCTTCCCTGGATCCTGTGAATATGTTACTGTTGGAATCACAGTTGCAAATCAAACGACCTTAAAATAGGGAGCTAATTCTGGATTGTCCAGGAGGACCCAATGTAATCACAAAGGTATTTAAAACTGGAAGTGGGAGGCAGAAAAGGAGGTCAAAGTGACGTGATAAGATAAAGGAGAAGGACTAGAACAACCGTTGCTTGTTGCTTGCTTTAAAGATGGAAGAAGAAATGACCCAAGGAGTGGGGGTGGCCTCTAGATGCTGAGAAAGATAAGGAAATAGAGTCACCCCCGGACCCTCCTGAAGGGGATGCAACTCTCTGACCCCTTGATTTTAGCCAGTGAGATCCTTAAGAGACTTCTAACTTTCAGAACTGTAAAGATAAAGATTTGTGTTGTTTCTGGCCACTTCGTTTGTAATAATTGTGACAGCAGCAATAAAAACTATCCATGTCATACTCTTCTGTTCTTCTCTATAAACCTCTCCCGACTTTCCCCGTCACCTTCTTACTGATTTGGGGTTATTCGTTTGTCAATATGTGTATAATTATATGCCTCTGTTTCCCAGCACACGTAAGGCACAGTATCCATCTTCTGGGTTTATGTTAGCTATTAAACATTAGAACCATGTCTTCTCATGAAAAATAGGACGTGAAAATGAAAAATGTATGTATGTTTCCTAGCTATGCAACTTTGGGCAAATTACGTAACCTTTCTGTGCCTTAGTTTCCTCACTTACAAGATACATACTACAAGTATAAAAATAACTGATTCCCAGATACTTAGCAGGTAATCAACGGTAAATATTCAATACTATTATTAATCAATGCATCCTGTAGGAGAGAAAACTGAAGTCAAGCCTGTTCCAACAAAAAGACCAAGCAGCATAGACTCTACATCAGTGTTTTGCAACCTTTTTTATCTCACGGCACACTTGAACCTGTAATTAAACTTGCACAGTACCCTTAAATTATGTCGATCAAAAAAAAAGAGTACAAAAAGAACCTACTTACAGTGCTTTGAACGTCTTTTGAAAATAATTTAATTAATACCTTTAAAGATTTCTGTGGCACACCTAAGATCCTCTCAGGCACACCAATGTCCCGTGGCACTCTAGTTGAAAATCACTGCTCTATGCTGGTAAGCCATGTGGCCACAAAATTCAATTCTTTTCAGAAATGGCTCTGAGAATTTGCACAGGTGATGGCTTTCTCATACTTTCCAGAATGATTTAACCTGTCACCCAATCAAAGATTTAAGTTTGACCCTATTCAGTATGGGCAAAGGTATACAGGAAAATGGGCACAAACACTATTTCGGCCTGAGTGTCAGATGTAAGCCAATTTTACCTTACTTCTTCTGCTTTCCAGTATTGCTTAAATTGTGTACAATATGTATAGATTATATTTAACATTAAAATTAAAAGCTTTTTATTTTTGAAAAAATTAAAACAATTTAGCTTCACTGATTAACAATTTAGTAATTATCTCTTAGCTTTCTCTGGGGCATATTTGTTGCAGAAAATTTAAAACCATAGAACACTGAATGTTCTTATCCTCAACCCAGATCAAGGACTAATACTTTGAATTTCCAAGAATCGTGCCCTTGCGCGCGCACACACAAACAAAACAAAACAAAACCTGGCAGCCACAGGCTGTGAATATGTATGGAGAAATAATAAAATCTACTGCATTTTTCACACACAGCGTGATATGAAACTTAGTAAAGCAGTTCTTTCTTGAGGGATACAAAGAGTCTGTAGTCGCAATTTTTTAAAAGACAGCAATTAAAAACCAGCTAGACATTTGTTTCAATTGTTTGAATGAATGAACTCTCCTCTTCTAAGTAAACAAAATTCATTAGCATATATTAT
The DNA here is from genome assembly GCA_963574575.1 of Galagoides demidoff. Classification (NCBI taxonomy): domain Eukaryota; kingdom Metazoa; phylum Chordata; class Mammalia; order Primates; family Galagidae; genus Galagoides; species Galagoides demidoff. The sequence goes on from CAUYQV010188363.1 coordinate 7,804, forward strand.
GAGGATATGTGAATTCTGCAGCTGCTTCCCACATTTCAAATTTGCCACTGAATGGTGCTTATGACAGGTTTCCGATGAGTTCTTCCAACTTTTAGAAATTAAAATATCATCTTCCATGGCTATTCTAATATCATTAGGGAGGACGGTCCTAAGGGCATGGAATTGATCAGCAGGAGTTTTGTTTTGTTTTGTTTTTTAAAGAGTGACCCTTTCTATTTGTTGAGTAATTTTATTCACTCATTTATTGATTCATTCAGTAGTTATTTATATGCCAAACACTGAGCTAGGTGCTGGCAAGGTAGCAGTGGGCATTCAGGTTGCCTTACCCTTCATGTAAAAATGGAAAGAAAGAATCAAAACCAAAATTCCCTGGAAACGGGTTGACAAAGACTGGTAAAAATTCACAATCCACATTCTTTGAGTCTTCATATTCTGTTGACTTCATTAGGAAGAAAGGAGATGAGACAAGTCTTCCAATGGGGACGTTAGGGACATCTGGCAAAATGTAGCATGAAGAAACCAGGGACAGGTATTTTGTCCATTTATTATATTCTTCTTTGAACAAAATTTCTTTGAGCATCTACTCTATGGTAGGCATATTTTTAGTGGTAGGGATATAGAAGCCAACAAACAGATCACATGTCCATTCTACCAGAGCCTAATAGAGTAGACCCTCTGTAAGTTGACCACCAAAGGGATGGTGTAACAAACTGGCCAACATACTGAAGTGGGCAACAAAAGGAGCTAAGCCTACTGTACTAATATGCACATGAGGTGCATGTCCAGTCTATGAAAATTAGGTCAACTTAAGGAGATGCAGGGATACAGTCAGCTATGCAGGTTCTACAGTAGTCTGAATAATAGCATTAACTACACTATAGTCAGCCCTCCATATCTGTGGGTTATGCATCCATGGGTTTCAAGGAACCTTGAGTCAAAAATATTTTTTTAATTGTGTCCATATCAAACAAATGCAAGACTTTCTTCCTTGTCTTGTACATGTAGAACAATACAGTACATGTAGAACAACTCTTTACATAGCATCTATATTACACTAGGTATATGAGTTATCTAGAGATGGTTTAAAGCAGTGTTTTTCAACCTTTTTTGTCTCACAGCACACTTCAACCTATATTTAAGATGCCACAGCACACTTAAATTATGTTGATTCAAAAAAAGTGAAAAAAAGAATATATTTGACTATGCTTTGAACTTCTTTTGAAAATAATTTAATTAATGACCTTTTAAAATTTTCATGGCACACCTAATATCCTCTCACAGCACTTTGGTTGAAAATCACTGGTTTAAAGTATACAAGAGGATGTGCATAGGTTAGATCAAGTAGTCTATATTAGCTATCAGGGACTTGATATCTGTTTTGGTATCTGTGGAGTGGGGATCAGACCTGGAACTAAGCCTGGATATATATTTACCTTTAGGAAGATTAAATATTAACATTTACTAAGAGAGTCAAAAATTTAAGGGAAAAAAATTAGGAAAATAATTCTCCAACTACCTTCTCCACCCGCCATCTTTGCCTGTTGAAATACTACTTTTTCAGCAAGACTCAGCTCAAATGCCCCTTGGCCATTTTCCCTTTTCTATGCCTTTTTTTTATCCTGGCTAATTTCAAGTTCTTAATGCTTTATGTGTATTCCTTCTGCTTCAGGCCCATTATAGATTACAAATCCCTTGTCTTCTTCAACTCCCAACACAGGTCCTAGTTTATAGCATGGCCTCAACAAATTCTCCTTCAAGTAAGCATATGTAAATAAAAGGATAAATAAACATCGAAATGATTAAGCTAATTTATTCCTTTAAAAAGGAAAATTAGATTACTACTCCCCTAGTTCTTAAATACAATTATTTTTTGATAGAAGTTTCAATCTGCTTTCTATATAGTAATATTGATGTTGATTATATTTGATGACTACACAAACTCAACAGAGCCAACACTAAAATTTTTACCTTTGTTTACAAAACCTGCTTGTCCTATTGTTTTCTTTATATCATTTAATAGCACCAGTATCTTCCTGGTTGCTCAAGTCAGAAACATCAGTCCTCCTTGGTTCATCAAGCTCCTTCTTGTTTTTTACCTGCCCGGTACTCATCAATTCCTTTTTCTTCTCCCTCCCAACCAACACTCTTTACTGTCTTCAATTTCACCTGATGCCTAATCTTTCAAGACACGCATTTTAGGTCATTCTCTTATAAATATCTTCAAGGACTCTCAAATCACACTGTGAGAAGTTGTATCATTGAGAAAGTATCCTGTGGCTAAATAATTGGGGGTAACATTGGCTCAAACACATTTAAACAGGTTTCTTTGCTGCAAGCCTTCTTAGACACCTTGATACCCTACCCCATATGATGAGTGTCCAAGAGAAGCAAGCATTTCCCAAAATATTTCATTTGAGACTGAAGAAAACTGAGTCTGATACTGTATGACATAGCAACCCTCTTTTCTACTTTTCTCTACTATAGCTGTTAGAAGAATTAAAATGCCTATTTTCTAGTCTTCCTGGCTGTCAAGTGTGTCCAAGTGCTAACTCTTGTCAATGTGATACAGACAAAAATCCTAGAGAGGCCGGGCATTGTGGCAGGTGCCTGTGGTCCCAGCTACTTGGGAGGCGGAGGCAGGAGACTCGCTTGAGCCCAGTAGTTGGAGGCTGCTATGAGCTATGATGCCATGGCACTCTACCCAGGGGGATAGCCTGAGGCTCCGTCTCAAAAAAAAAAAAAAATCCTGGCGAGTACTTCCCTCCTACCTCTTTCTCATCTACCTCTTTCTGCTTGTAATAAAGTAATACTAGAGGTGTGGGAGCCTGTTTCCCTAATGACATCACTGGCTCATGAACCAGCCTTGAACATCCCATAAGAAAAGTTAATCTCCTTTATCATCTAAGTTACTACTTGCAGCTTAATGCGATTCAAATGTAGATGAACATCTCACAGACACTGAGCACAGTTTGGGAAATAATGAAATACAAAATAAAGTTCAGTTTCCAAGTATAGCAGACAACCCACTTTCTTCCCATCCACCTCCCTTGCTTCCAACACATCAATGGCCCTAATAGCCCCAAGTCTTTCTATGGCTTTATGTAATTTACATATTATGGATGTCACTTACCAGTTCTGTCCACTCTGGGCAGCAGAGTCTAATCATTAGTTGTGTACATCTGGTCCAGGTGTCTTTATGCAATAACACTCATTTTTGTTGTTAGTGACTCTTCCAATCAATGCACACATCAGAACTTCAGGGGCTACATCTTTCCTTTCCTGTTCACGCTGAGCACTGTGCCTGCTACAACAGCAGAGAAATGCCTTCCATTCCCTACTGACTCAGACGTTTTGTTGATCACCCAGAATCGGTGGTGATAGACCTTCCTGAACAGAATGCTGTGTTGGAGTGTTGTCCTGCTGTTGCCCACACAGATGCAATGTCCATGCTGTGCCATCCAACACCCTACTGGCTACGGAAGACTAGATTTTGCTTTACAGACAGTCATTTTATACCCATTTGCTTCCTCCCTCAGTCTGACCTGCCCTTTTCTTCATCCACTTGGTAAACAACTCCTCATTCTGGGAAAAAAAAAAAAAAAACTTTACTGATATTTTACTCTGCCTTGTGAAGCCTTTCCCATAATACCCAGCTTTTTTTTTTTTCCTGAAGCCACTTTCCTCCCACAATAGGTTGAACATACCTCTCTTGAAACACTGACTGCAAGGTAATGTGATTTTCTATTGCTATGACTCTGCATCTTAATAACATGTAAATTCTTAAAAAAAAGGCATTACCCTATATTGAAACTTCACTACCCCATATAATGTTTAAAGTCATTTATTCATCAATTAAACAGTTTAATTCAGTTTATTCTCCCTGTAATAAAGTAATACTAGAGGTGTGGGAGCCTATGAATTATATGTAATTCATAAGGATATGGTACTTACAAAGGTTTCAATTTGGCCAAGGTTAAATTCCTTCCCTTGCTAACACTGTGTTAGTTACCAAGAAGACTAGTGAGAGGACAGAGCCCAAGTCTAAACTGACTACGTAGTCATAGCTTTATCATTATATACTAGGTAACACATTATTTTTATGAAATACCTAAAATACATATGAATTACAGTATAATTATAATAAAATGTAAAAATTTCCACCTGCCTAAAAGAACATGGAAGCGATAAGTTAAAATATAACTTATAAATGTTAAATGTCACTGATTAAAAAAAAATGCCCCCAAAAGATAACAGTACAAGTAAAATCACATGTCTTTCATCATTGCAAATAATCATTTGAATTAACCCCTGCCACATAAGCAAGAAAATCAGTATTTTTCCTTCAAATTGTCCCTGTCAATTGTCCTGGAATTCTCTGGAATTTCTCCAAAGGCAACTCACTTCTCATCCTTTTCCAGATGCACAGAGGACTCTGCAGGTCATCTACCCAATGATGCTCTTTCTCACCGCCACATGGTACTGACATTCTTGCTCCCCATCCAGGGGCCTCTGTCCATTCTACAGGATGCTATGGCCAGTTTTTATAATCCCAACCCTCTAGTGTTACAAGGAGGTAATGCTAGTGGGCAACTTTTTCAGCTCACTTAATTCCTACTTCCTAGAGCATGGAAATCCTTCACCTCCCCCACAACCTAAAACCACCTGTGCATCTCAAGAAGGATGAATCCCCTTCCCTGCTACTCCAATACAAAAAAAAAAAAAAATCTCTTTACATTCTTCTTTCCTGATCATTCAGGCTACTTTTCCTATATAACTCCACCAAGAAAACCTACCAGTGTTTCTAAGGTGCCCAATGCTACCTTTCTAAAATAGCTAAATTTAATAAATATAATATGATGGTCAGCCCTGGTATAGTCTGGACCTGTATTGAGACCTCCTCAGCTAAACTGGAGTTCTACTACCAGAGCAGCTAGCAGCCCTGCCCCAGTATGAAGTGAAGGGGAGTTGAATGCAAAAGTTTGCAGGGTAGATTTCATGGGCTACTTCTGGTGTAACTTGTGGAGACCTAATGCCTAGTTGTCCTACCAGTGACCTCCCATGGGAAACCTGTTTATGTCAGCAAGTGCTTTTGTGGCTCCTGTCTAACCTATGTCCAGTTTATACCTGCCTCGCCATCTCTCTGATGCTAGGAGCCCGAGCTTTGTGTTCTCCCTGGAGTCTTTAGGAAACCTCACCCAGGGCATCTCTGGGTTCTTCATACGAAAAGCACAAATTCAACACACCACCACAATAGGAAATACACTCAAAGATTTATTACTCACAGATCCTGAGTAGGGAAGGTACAGAGAGTCAAGAGGGAAGCTCTCCATGCTCAGGTTGTATGAGGCAGGAAGGAAGAGTTGGGGGTGGGGGAGCGGTGTGGAACGTGAGGGGTAACTAGCAATATATTTAAGGGAATAAAGTCATTTTAAGTTCATAAGCAAATGCCTGAATGGTCCTTTTAAAGGAAAAGTGGGAGTCCCATCTGCTACATGGAAACAATGCCTCTAAGTTCTTATCTCTGGCAACTGGCTTGAGCCATTTATATGTGGTACAGAACTGGAAACTGTGTCCAGAGTGACTGAGCCCTGCTTCTGGTATGAGAATCCTAAAACCTATATTCAAAATGGACGCTGAGGCAACATAAAATTATGATAATTCACTGCAGAATCCTCATGGGATCCTTCTTCAGCTAAAGAAAGAGTAGAGGAGGTACAGTGGGTAGACACACATTTAATGTCAGGCACGACCCAGAAAGAGTAAGGCATCCAGCTGCATAAGATGGAACATCCAGCCTTGGAGGCAGCTGAGTTTTACTGCCATGAAGGACAGGAAAAAGGGGCATATGGAGAGATGATATCCTGCAAGCAGAGATGAGTCTTTTCAATGCATAGCATACTTAAGTGCACACACGTGAAGCTGCATGTTAACTTTGGACAATGATCCTGGCTAACTGTGCTTTAACAATGATGTTTTGTGGAGAGATGAAGTCAAGCTCATTGTTTAAAAAACACTAATATTCTCATCAGCACCTAGTTTTTCCCTGCTCAAATCTGATTTAAATTGTCTAGAAACATAGATTGCGTGGTGAGTTATTGATATGTGTCATTACATGTGATTTGCTTGTCAGACATCTTTGCTTGAAAAATTGCATCTTTTCAGATAGTGAGATACGGGATGGACTTGCTAATATTTTACCCTTTGATAAACATTGATAATTTCACTATCCATAAATAGAGTCTTAAGACAGATGCCCTTGGGTGATTGAAATCTCTCTGTATGAAATGCTATTTACTGGCTGAAGAGTCTTGAAAATGATTCTATTTTTTAAGTCTTTCATAGGTCAGCCATCACCCAGAAAGCAATAAGCTGTGAATGGGGGATCTTTTTCATTCTTCTGGTATTGCTCTTCACAGTTGGCAAGGTGTGTTGTGTCAAAGGGAACCTTGTTCCTACAAATCTCCAGGAAATAGCTCCAGAAATAAAAATAACAATTAAGACACAAGTCCATTCCTTTGTTTTTCTTCTTCTCATTCTCTCCTTTATTTATTTTCCTCAATAATCTTATTAAGATCCCTATCCTTTCAAGTCCATGTCTTCTGAAATCCTACAGAAATTGCCTGGGAAGAAGAGTTAGAGCAGGGTTTTAATATTTGTACTTGTGAAGCTACCTAACTAGCCAACTAAAAGGTCTCAGCATCTACTAGGAAATCTCTGGATGGACTGTACAGAGCTATGACTATATTTGTAGTTTTTTTGTTTGTTTATTTGTTTTGGTTTTTTGCTGTCCCCACAGAATTTCCCCATTTCTGGTACTAATTTCTTTATCTTAAAAGGTTCTTTGGTTACAATAAACAAAACCCAACTGCACTACCTTTAAGCAAAAAGGATTTTATTTGAAAGTTAGGGAGGTGCTTCTTGATGAAGGACTTGCTTTGACTAATCCAGAAGCCAGAGAACCACCAGGAGTCCAGTGCCACCACCTAAGAACTACTCTTCAGGCCACCATCCCGGGAATGAATCGGCATTTGGAGCTTTGTGCTGTTTTTCTCAGGATTCAAATTCCAGAGAGAATATTTTTTATCAGTGACGTTTAACATTTATAAGTTATGTTTCAACTTTGCTTTGCTTTGCTTTGCCTTTGCTTTGGCTTGTGCCCACTCTTTATTAGGGAAATCAAGGAGCATTGATTAGCAGTCCCCCCATACTGGATCCAATAAGGTAACCAAAATAGAAAGGGTGCTATTATTAGAAAAAAGGAAGCATATGCCAAGGTGCAGAAAAGGGGGGTGGAAGGTAAAGGACACCTGCTTTGAATGCCTCTCAAGAGGCTTTACTGTGTCTTATTTCTCTGACATTCCCCACAGGACTAGGCACAAAGTGAGCACAGGCTGATATTTTATACTCAACATACACGTTATTGATTGGTCCTTGTCACCAATACCTTCATGAAGGTGGGGACTGTATTTTTTACATATTATGATATCCTCAATTCCTAGCAGAGTATCTAGAACAGTGATCCCTTAATAAATACTTGGAAAACGAATAAAGAAATTGTAAAAGCTATCTCAAATATTTAGATAATTTCCTTCTCTTCTTTTTGGCAACTTTTTTACCTTTCTCTATTTCTCTTTCTCTATCTCTGTTTTTGTTTTGTTATTCTTCTTCTTAGCTTTAGCCTTAGGCCAGTTTATAGCTCAGAGATATAAACACTCTAAAGTATCTACATATTAGGTATAAGAAAATCCACAAGGCCAAAGAGATTGACATGAATACCGTTAATAGTGTATGGATTATTTAATCAAGTTTCTGATCACCTGAGCAAGAGAGGCTGGAGTAATACATTGGAAAAAAAAAAAAAACAGGTTCAGCTTGTAAGCAAATGAAAGGCTCTTAACAAAACTTTGCTCTCAGCAATTCACCACAGGCAGACCACATTCTCCATATGCTTATAACAATCCCAGGATTCAGAAAAGCTGCTTGTTATAGGAGATAGTAACTTGGAAAGCCCCTTTTATTGGAGAAACCCCATGCCAGAAATACCATGCAGCTCTGAAATCTGAATTTGGTCTTTAATGTAGCCCATCTTAAAGACAAAGGGAACAAGAGGGGAAAAAAATAATTATGTTCCTGGAAGTTAATTTAGTAGCTCAGATTTTAATTATATTTTCTTATTTAAAAATATACATATCCCCAAAGAATGCTCCCTCTGCATATCTTAGCTTTCCAGACCCAATGACCCTACCTAGCCTTGTATACAACTAACAGAATTCTGGGGCCCACTGCTGCTACTTGGTGTGGCCTCTGTGTTTTGACAATAAAATTTCTTTTTATGCCTACACTTACTAACATATTAGGTAGAATCTGAGGAAGAAAGGTCTAGAGCAGTGGTCCCCAACCTTTTTAACACCACGGGCAGGTTTCATGGAAGACAATTTTTCCACAGACCAAGGAAATAAAGGGACAGTTTTGATGTGAGTCTGTGAGCAATTGATTTGTTATGGTCTCCGTGCAGTCAAACCACTCTGCTGATGATAATCTGTATTTGCATCTGTAACCCAGCAATGGCATCACCATCTCAGCTCCACCTCGAGTCACCAGGCATCAGATTCTCATAAGGAGTGGCCACCTAGATCCTAAATATAAGCAGCTTGCACTGGGGTTCATACCCCTATGAGAATCTAATGCTGCCACCTATCTGATAGGAGGAGGGCTCAGGTGATGCTGCAAGTGATGGGGAGCGGCTGTAAATACAGATGAAGGTTCACTCTCTCAACCCTCACCTCCTACTGTATATCCCAGGTGCGAAAAGGCCATAGACTGTTACCAACCAGGCTCGGGGACAGCAGGTCTAAAGAAAGATACATTAGATAGTCCAAGCTTTTGTCTTCCCTCTTTTAAAGAAAAATATTTTCCAGAGAGCATGGGCCTTCCTTGGTTCTCTTTGCAATCGTACTGTGTGGTGCACTTAGTAAATAAGTCTTGGAAGGACACAGTGAAAAATTTAAGCTCCAAAAAGCAAAAGAAGTAGATGGTATCAGAATTTCTCAAGCTCTAATGTACACTCAACACACCTGTAGTTTTTGTTAAAAATGCGGATTCTGATTTCATGGACCTGGCCAGAAAGGCTGCATGTCTAACCTGCTACCCAGTGGACCATCTGCTACAGGTCCAAAGATCTCAACTGGAGTAATAAGAACACAGATCATGAGCCTGATCCACCCAAAGCATTATAAACGGATCTGCTTCGAACCTTCTCCTTTTTTTCTAAATCTTTTGACACGTATTACTTGCATGCCCTAATTTTCTTTCAGACTTCAGACTGTGAAAATTAGCAGATAAAAAAATTTCCTCTTCAATCCATCATTCCCACCCTTTTTGGTTCCTGAGTTTCCACATCCCACCTTCCTTTTGCATGAGCTATGCACCTGACATTATGTAATTCTGATTTGCCTCACACCTCAAATTCACTATGAATTTGCAATTCTTCATGAAAGTGTAGTCATCCTTTATTCTCCTCATGATTTCTTTCCTAATGGAATTCTCTTCACTTCTTATAAAGATAAAGGAAACCCTCCCATATACACAGGGTATCAGTAAAGTATTTTCTCTATTTACCAAAGGAAAAAAATACACACACACACACACACACACACACACACACACATATATATGCAGGGAACAGTCAATGAGCCCCACAAGAAGAGCCACAACAGTTAGTTTTATTATTTTTAAATTTCACCCTATCCCACGGAAGGGAACAGAATCTATGACAAACTTTCAGCTCGCCCATCTTTTCCAGCTCACTGTAACCCAGCAGCACTATTTCATCTCCGTTCAGAAATGGAGATGGCATTCTACCCACCAGTGAACTTCTTTCCACCATGCAAAGGAGTCATTTCAAAGAGCCTCATTAGCTCCTGCCAGGCTTTGTGCTAAAGTTGGGCTGCAACCAAAAAATAAAATAAAATAAGAAAAACCTCTGTCTGCACTGCTGGCTGATCAGCTCTCAGCGTGTCCTGAGAGATTTCCCAGGGTCCTCCTGGGACCGGAGCAGTGGGGTTCGTGGCTCCTCCTGCCCTCTCTTCCAGAGTGGATTGATAGCATGCTGCTATTTTCCTCTCCAAAGATGTTGTTTGTCACCAGACAGGGGGATCAGGATTGTAATCCTTCTTAGATTCTGTTGAATTGGAGTTTACTGCTTTGACCTTTACAACGATACATTTCTTTTTTGAATGACTGCATGTTCCATTCCTTCAGGGGATTTGAGGCAGTAGGGGCCGGAGAAGCTGGCGTGGAGGGGAAGGATGCTGAAGGAGGCATCTAGAGTGATGGTGATGTGGTTTCTGACCTTCTAGACCAGAGATTTGTACTCTTGCGACTGAAAATATCCTGTAGCCATACAGATTAACATTGCAGGGGTTAAATGGCAAACCTGAAGGGCATGTAGCAAGAAACGAGGGAATTTTTCAAGCCCAACTGATACTGAATTGAGGACGATGATATTGTCCATAATGGCTATCTGGCAGGCTGTGTCAGCCCAGGCTACTTTTCTCTATTGCATACTCTCTTCCCTAACAACTACACTGGGCTTCTCCAAATGCCAGGATGAGGCATTATTTCACCAGCTAAGAAGGCATCCAGTGCCAGGAGAGACTCAGCAGGGGGCAGACACGCTGCCCATAGCTGCTTTTGTCACAATCACTGTGTAACATAAGCCCCCCTGGAGAACATAAAGCCACAATATGGCACCTCTCATTTGCCTTCTCTCCTTGTACCTCTTGGTATTTCAGGTCTGACCTTGCAGGGAAAATCATCCCGATTCAAAGTCTAGAAATGTTTTGTTAGGTTCTACTCTGTGCCTGACACTTTTCTGGGCCCAGAGAGGTCTACAAGGTGTCAGTGCAAGTGTCCTGGGGACTCACAGCTCCACCTTAGCACATGATCTTGGGCATTTACTAAGGAATTCTGTTAATCCTTTCTTCCAATAAGGAGAGAAAATGGTTTCTACCTAATTGTTCTAAGAGACCCTGAGGTTAGACTTTGTTATACCCATTTCACATATGGGGAAACTGAGCCTCAGAGGTTGGAGGAACTTGCATTAACTCTTTGAAGCCTTTTGTTGTCATGGAGTTAATAAATCTAAAACAAGACCTCCAAAGGAATAAAGGACTTTGCAACAGTGCCAGGAGTTGCTGTATATTCCAGAATCCCAGGCTAGGTAGCGTTCTGTAAAACTATCTTGTCAGCTACATGCATTTTCTGCTACTCACTGAGGCTTGGTTAATTTGAGGAATATAGCAAAAGTTAAAGGAAATTCTTCTGCATTAATACCCAAGGTAACCCCTAACAATCTTGATATCTGGCCCCACGTCCTCTACTGGTCAAAATTTACCAGAGAGAAGTTACTCAGTCAAACACCTCACATGCGTAACCTGAAAAAGATCTAGTCTAAGTGGATGTTGTTTTTTGTGTTTGTTTATTTTTCTTACCCTGCTCAGCGCCAACTCAGAGAGTAAGTTCCAGCTTTACTAAGAATTCTCAGACTTGCAAAATAAGTCCAAAATTGCAAAATAAGTCTTCAGTGGACAGCAATATAAATAAGCCTGAATAAACTTGGAAAAGTTAGGAAGGGGAGAAACATTATTTATGGCCAAAAAGTCCTTGTTGGAATGTTGGCAGCAAAGTAAGAAATAAGGGCAGAAAGGAGGCAGCTACGTCAAGCCTTGGGGAAAAGGAACAGCAGTGGACTGTCCGCAGGCAGCCTCCTTTCTTCATTCAACAGACGATCATCGCTGAGCTCCTGCTCTCTGGAAACCTGGATTCAGAGTGTATTGAGAGCAAAGGAATTAATAAGACACTGCCCCATTCTCCGTGGTAAGGTAGAGGACTCCTAGCCACATCACTGTTAGAAAACAGGGTTCTGCTCTTCCAGTTCATCTCCCAGGTCTGGCCCACTATTTTCCGATTCTTCTCTTGGCTTTAACCATCCAAACAGAGCCATGTTCTCTGCTCCCTGGTTCAGTTCAGCACGCAGCAATGACTTTGGCATGGCTTGGGCTGGACTGATGGTTTTATCACTCAGTGATTGAGTTACTTTGGGAAACTTGCTTAAACTCACTGAATTTCTGCTTCATTACCTGAAAAGTGGGGTTTATAACACTTTTCTTCTTCAGGAGATTATTATGAGTGTTGATGATGATTTATGTGAAAAACTTAGAATAGTATCCGGTATATACTAAAAGGTCAATACATGCTACTCTGTTAACACACCCACTGTAGCCAGGCTTTTGCGTTATTACCAGTAACAAAACCAATCGCTAGAAACACTCAGTCCATCTTAAGAAAATGGAGTTAGTTGAAGGTTATAGCTGCACCTACATCTTGGTGCCCAAATCAACCTTCGTGAAGCTCACACAAGCAGCTTGCAGGGCAGTTACAAGCTCTGAGCCTGGGGCCAGCCTGACTGGCTTTGAATCCCAGCTGCTCTTTGCACAAGATGGGAGACCTGGGACACACTGTGGGACATTTCTCTGCCTGTGTTTTCTCAACTGCAAGATTAATCCTTAGGGTGGCACCTGTGGCTCAGTGAGTAGGGCACCAGCCCCACATACCAAGAGTGGTGGGTTTGATCTAATAAATGTTAACCAGATCAGATTTTACAAACTTTTATTGCATGGGATAATACTTGCTTGGAAGTAAAACATTCCAACATGGAAGTATAACTCCAATGTCCTTCAGAGTCAAAGGTGACTCGGTCACTTCACCTTTCCTGCTCTAGCCACATCACCTGTGAATGCACAGACCAGATGGATATCGCCAAAGGCCGACAGCATCCCAGCTTTCTTGTGACTTTAAGAAATGCCCTAAGGAGCATGGACTTTCCAGACTCAATTGCAGGGAAATCCTGGCGAAGATGGGTGAAGGGGAGGGTGCAGAAAGATGGGGCCATATGAATGACCTTTGACAGCTCCACCTTTGACAGTTCCACCCTCTCCCCTAGCCAACACCATCAGCATCTTTGTTGCTTTGCTACAAACCTTTGAAACACCTTTCAGCCAAAATGCAGAATGCTATGACATTATGGAAAAGCCAAACAATATACTACCTGTAAATTGAACAGTGCAACCAAATTCTGGCCTGATTTTAGTAATGATACAAACATACACACACACACACACCCCATAAGCTAAAAAATGAGCAGATTATAAGCCAACCTCTGTCAAGTAACACGAAAAACATTGCTTAGAGCAGAGACCCTGGCTGGTTCCCAGACAGAACCGGGAACACAATCCCTTCCACGCCACCCACCCCTGGGCCAGCGTGTCAGAGCACAGCTCATAATCTCTGCTTCCATCATCCTTTTCAGTATGTGGGGGTGATTTTACCTCTACTGTGACTTGAAATGATTCCGTGGCCCGATTCTATTGTTGTTCTGTGGACGCTGAGTAATGAAACATTGTTCATAGCTTCTTTTGGGCACCTTTTCCTTTGATTTTTCCAGCTTAATGACATTATTGGGAGGACTTCTGGGACTGTTATGCAGATGTACTTCCTGGCGAAGCTGCTGCTTCAGGAGAAGTCATTACTTTTTGTGGGCCCCACAGGCACTGGAGAGGCCGCTCCTACCAACGGCTTCCTGCGACAGTTACCTCATGAAAAATACGTTATATGTCAAATTAACTTCACAGTGCAGACCTCAGCTAAGCAGACCCAGGAAATCTCCCTAACGGAACTTGAAAGGTACCCAGAGTTTTAATTAAAATCAAGAACATAATTGTGCTTGGTTTACTCCTCAGAGACCATCCACGGAATAATATGAAGCTTTCTTCCTTCGGTTTCTGACAGAATAAATGAAACTTGATTTGTTCTTCCCTGTAATGTTTATTACCAGGGAAACTACATTTTAATTGTTGTTGACAAATATTCTGATTTATGGGGTGCCTAAAATGGAACGCGGTCTACATAGCGTGTGTCTACGTAACTTTTTCTTTGCACAATTTTGCTGCGGGATGCTGCGCTAGCTGTCTGTCATGGGTTTTCTTTAGGCCAAAGCAAATTAAAGTAAATCACCAGATTGGATCTCGACTAGTAAAAAGAACCATCTGTTAGGAAAAGATGTGAGCAGTAGGCAACAGACTCGGTTCTTGCCAACACAGGGAGGGCAACAAGATCAACGGGAAGAATGGCAGTGTCCAGGGGAATCTATCCAGAAACTGGTTAGCTTTCCAGCATCCAAATCATGCATTTTTAATTCATCGCATGGCAAAAAGACAAGGCAGACACTAATTGGCACCGTAAAAGCAAATTCACACCATACCGGGAACCGTTCAGTCAAGGGGACTTTGCATCCCTTTCTACACGGATCATTTTCGTATGCTTTTTAAAGTTTACAGCTGAAACCTGAGAACGGAGAGGTGATTAAAGAATCGTGTAAATTGCAGCGTCCATTCACAATGTAAATTTCACCAGAAAAACATGTGGAGATAAATATACATGTGATCCTTCTCCAAAGAAAGTCAGAATATAGTCAATATAGGTGGTGTCTTAAGTGATATACATGTACGTAATACTTCCTTAGCTATATGTGTATAATTTTTCAGTCTCTGATGACAGAAAATATTTGCTATCATATCAAAAATGCGTCGGGTCTGACAGTGAGCATCATTCGAGGTGTGATTTTAAGGAAACTAGAGTAAGTATTAATTAATTTGAACAGTATTTCTTAAACTATACATGAATGTATTTGAGAGTTATTAAGTGGAGGAATTTGGAAACCCAAAGGGTTTCTTTCCATTGGGTATTGTTAAGCCTCAATGATACACAAAATTACTTTTCTGTTATTCCTGTTCCTTGTCCTAGAAAAAGCAAAAGGAATGTTAATGGTGTTAATGGAAGGTCCTTATTGCGGTCAGGATGGAGGTGGGTGATTACAGACTTTGCCTACTTTGGTTTCAAGATTTGTCTTATGGCTGCTTTCTCCAACTTACATCTGGGCACACGGCATTACATTTTTAGCTCGAAAAGCTCTTTCAGGCATAATTAAATCATTTAATGTTCCTGAGTGTTATTTCCCTTTTTAAGAAATACAATTTCATGTCATTTCTTTAATTTGAACTCCTATTAGTGTCTCTGCCTTAGAACATACCTGTCTTTATGAAGTTCCTGCAGGTATATTTCCAGTGCTCAGGGTTGTGAGAAGTTAACTCACTGCTGCCCCAGTGCAGACAGACAGGCGCAGACGGCGAGATCCCACTAGCATATTTTCTGGGGTACATTCCAAGACCTGAACTTCACTGTGGGGACTCAGCCTCACATCCTGGCCCTATTCTTAATCCAATCTCTGCCTCTTGGGAAGGGAACAATGTGACAACCCAGGCTTTTCATCCAGTTGCCATTCGTAAAATCCAAACAGAAAAATGGATTTCCTCTTTTATTTCTTGGCCTTGAAATTTTTTAAACGTTATGGCAAGCCTGAAAAAAAAAAAAAAGGAAGTTAAATTATTTTGGTCAAAAAGGCAGGAAAGAGTGGTCAGGGGCCAGGAGGTACCAGTAAAGAATCCGGAGAAGAATTTGGAGGTAATTGCTCAATTTGGCAACTTTGCCAAAAGTGAAGCAGTATTACAAGAAGCTGCCATATCTGTCTTCTCAGATTCCTGTAACAAAATACTACAGACTGGGTGGCTCAAACAACAGGAATTTACTTCTAACAGTCCTGGAGGCTAAAGTCCAAGATCAAGGTGCCAGTGGGTTTGGTGTCTCCTAAAGCCTGTCTATGGCTTGCAGGGGCCTGTCTTCTTGCTACTTGCCCAAGTGGCCTTGCCCCTCTGCACATGCATCCTGGTATCTCTTTCTCTTCTTATGAGGACACCAGGCATATTAGATTAGGGTCCACCCATTGACCTTACTTAAACTTAATTAGCTCTTTCAGCACTCTACTTGCAAACACAGTTATATTCTCAGGTACTAAGTGCTAAGGTTTCAACAAATAACTTTTAGGGGGACACAGTGCAGTCCTCAGCAGCTACAAATGTTCTCAACAATAGAGGGAGGAGCCCGTGGGGGGGGAGGCAAATTAATTAAATATGCCCAAGATGCCAAGTACCCCACAGAGAAGCATGAATAAAGAAAGGCCCATCCTTTGAACTTGAAGTATTCATTCTGTGCCTGAAAGAGAACATAAAAATCTATGGGAGTCACAACCTAAAACAATGTTTTCAGGAAAGACAAAGATTGAAGAAATGGATAATCAAAGCTAAGTAACTGTTCACAGGATGTTTCCAAATAATTTACCTTCAAATTCATCCTAATCCCAGGTTTAGGGCATTGGATAAATCCCCTCTTGGTAGCTCTAGAATATGAGGTCCTCTAAGACATGGTACCATACAAACTTTGCTTTCCTTGTGCCCAGCAAAGGACCAGACACATTCTGGGGGAATATGAGCGTTTCTTGAATATAAGTGAAGCCTTTGTCAGCAGAGCAAATGAGGAGATTGTAGACAGCCTCGAGTCCTGCTGATTTCATGATACTAGGTGCAACTGTACAGTGTTTCTCTCAAATTAGAGCTTTTTCTCCCAGAGTGGTATTTGAAATAGAATGCGTGACAGCTGTGCATAAAATGAAAGATTCACTTAAAAAATCAATTTATTCATTCCTGGTGTTTACTGAGAAAGTATTTGCAGAGCATATTAAGGCATTAAAAGTTTCTGAGGGATTAACAGTCCCTTGGAACACTGGAGGCCCCATGGAAATGATCTAAATATCTCCTCAAAATTCTCATCAAATTTCAGCACACTACTCCTTTTAAATGTACACCCTTTTTTAAAGAAATAAATTCCATGCTCTTTACTGCCCTGCTTCACAAAGTTGCCAGATACAAATTTCTCTTTTCTTTTTTCTTTCTTTTTCTTTTCTTTTCTTTTTTCTTTTTCTTTTTTTTTTTTTTTTTGAGACACGGTTTTACTTTTCACTCTTGGTAGAGTGCCATAGCATCATAGCTCACAGCAATCTCATACTCTTCAGTTCAAGCAATCTCTTGTCTCAGTCTCCCAAAGTAGCTGAGACTACAGGCACCCACCACAATGCCTGGCTATTTTTGTTGTTGTTGTTGTTTGCAGTTTTTGCAGTTTTTGGCTGGGGCTGGGTTTGAACCCACCTCCAGCGCCCTACTCCTTTGAGCCACAAGTACCACCCATACCTGGTTATTTTTAGAGACAAGGTCTCACTCTTGCTCAGGCTGGTTGCAAACTCAGGACCTCAAGCAATCCACCTGCCTCAGCTTCCCAGACTGCTAGGATTATAGGCATAAGCCACCAAGTCCTGCCCAAATTTCCTAATTTTGCCCTTTGCTAGTTTTAAATATTAATACCAGACATCCAACCAACTCCCCCTCAGACAAATGATTGCTTTTTAGTAATGAACTCTGATTTCACATATTCATATAGTAATAAAGGAATCCTGGACATTTGAGGCCTACCATAGTAACTTTCTAGTTGACCCCTTAGCTGAGAAATATGACAAAGAGCTCTGAAAGACTCAGGCTCACCCTCAGAGGAACACCTGATGTAAACCCAGGCTCTACTGTCCAAAGTTTATCTTACTTTTACTGAAAAACTCTAAGCAATTTCAAACATGTTCTCTCTAATCTTTACAATATCTCTCTCAGAAAAACCAGTTGTGGTGCTTCTATTTTGTGAATGGATACACTCTCATGAGGAAACATTAAGCATTTTCCTACAACCTGTGGTGTGTGCAGAGCCAGGCTCACACCCAGGTCTACCTTAACTATGAATGGAAACTTCTTGAAAACATCAGTAAGCTGCAGAGCTTCTGGGATCTTGTGGGTACTCACAAGATGGAAATGGATTTCAAACCAACCAAACTTCAGCAAAAAATTCTCTACAGTAGTTCAGAACCACTTATTTCAAAAAAATAAAATAAAATAAAAACCCTCCTATAAATTTTTTTTCATCGTAGAAAATTATTAGGCAAATTCGCATTTAACAACCTGTAGATAACATTGAGCAGTGTTGATAATCTCTGCTCTACAAGGAATAGAACAGTGATGATGATCTGAGAGAGAGAAAATGACTTCTTCTCTTGCTATAGACAAGTCATAAGAGGCCCACCATAGGTGTTTAGTGCCTTTGTTGACACTGTCTCTACATAAGGATTAAGCTAGAGCCATGTGATCATAGAGTCTTGGAGTTATATGAGCTGTTAAGAGCCATCTTACCTAGCATTCTACCCAGTGCTTGAGTCCCCTCCAAAATAGCCTCAAATGATGGTCATCACTCCTGCTTAAACACCTGCAGTGCTATCAGGGACCATCCCTCCTTTGTAGACCTCTGACTAACGAGCAATTTCCACATGTTACAATGTCATACAATGGAACAGAAATCTCTTACTGTGACCTCAGCCTACTTATTCCAGTTCCACCTTGTGAGGTCCTACAGAATTGATTCCATCTTTCTACAAAATAGTTCTTAAAAGGATTATTGATATCCATCCTATCTCCTTTGCTCCTAGATAGACAATTCCAACTTCATCCATGCTTAACTGGGTGTAGATACAGGTCACCATCACTCCTTGTGGTCATTCCACTGAACATACACATGGTAACACTTATTCATGTTAACAGATATTTACTGAGTGCCTACTATTTGCCAAAACTTTCCCAATGTGTCCATATCTCTTGGTGTGAAACCAAGAACTAAAAATGATATAGATGTGGTCTACCTTTCTGCTAACAGACTACAAAAACCTAGTCAAGTACTATGACATATTCTTGGTTGACTATCTTCCACAATATAATTTCCTATTGGCCTGGACAACATATATCTTATTAATAGAATTGAAGACTGTGTCAGTTTTGTTTTGGTTTTGGTTGTTGTTTTTAGTTAGAATAATGGCCATCACCATCGCAACAACCCCCAAACCTCCATGAATAACCACCCACTAACAGTTTGCTTCTTGCTCACTTTTCAGGTGATGTGAGGTTACAAATCCAGAGGCAAGGGCAGGGGAGAAGGGGCTCTGCTCCACACAGCCTTTTATGGACTCAGACTGTGGCATATCCTAGAGACTTAAAGACCCCCATGGGATGCTGTTAAGGGAAAAGTGAAGGTACACTACCCAGAAGAAAAAAAATCATTTTACCATAAAGATATTTGCACTCAAATTGTTCTAGTAGCTCAATTCACAATCGCAAAGATGTGGAAACAAACTCAGCACCCATCAACCCATGAATGGATTAATAACTGTTGTATATGCCTACCATGGAATACCATTCAGCCATAAAAAGAGACTTTGCTTCTTTTGTATTCAGCTGAGTGGATTTGGAGAATATTCTCCTAAACAAGTATCTCAAGGACGGAAAAGCAAGCACCCCAACTCAATACTATGTTGAAACTAGTAGATCAACAACTACAGGCCCCCATGAGAGAAAAAACACAATTAAATTCAAGAAGGGAGAGTGGGGAGAGGGTTCTATAACTTCCTACCTCATAAGACAAGGTAGGGATATATGGCACACTTTCTGGGTGAGGGACCCAACTGCAACTCAGACTTTACCTCACACATGCTAACATTGTAACCCTCGTATTAATCCAAAATTTAAAGAAAAAAAAATATGGGGAAGGCTTAGTGTTCTTAACTACCTTGGCCCAAAGGTGACCCATATCACTTTCTTTTTATATTGTCTTGTCAAGAAACAGTTACAAGGAAGGTTGGGAAATGTAGTCAAAAGGAAAGAAGAAAAATACATGACTGTGTTTATTATAATAGTGTCTGCCACAACACTGCGGGAGGCCATCTCCAACCATGGCCTTTAGTTGAACAGATTATCCATTTTAACCCTAAGTCTCTTACAAAATGCCACATGAATTGCACTGTCATGAATTTTCTCAGTTGTTTTATTAGACTTAAAAGTAGAACTCTGTCCTTATTACATTTTTATCTAATTACATTCAGACTATTTTTTTGTTTCTGTTCGATATTTATTCTGTAATGGGTTATATTTATAATTACTTCCAGGTTCATATCATTTTATCACATACACATTTTATAAAATTGTTCTAGCCCCTATTAAAGACTTTAATTGCAAAGTTAAACTACCTGGGGCAGAGGTAGTCATCACTTATTCAATTATAAAACCATTCATATACATACTTTTACATATACATGTATGTATACATGTATAGCTATTCTGCCAAAATCTATATACATTCATTTTTCCCTTGCCTGAAATACATCATTGATTCATTGATTGATGAATGATCTTTACCCTGGGCCATGTTAGGTTTTTAATATATTTCACTTTGATCATAACTAATTAGAAGGTAGTTATGCTCATCTGATAAAGAAACTGAAACTACAGAGCAGCACCTGTGGCTCAGTGGGTAGGGCGCCAGCCCCACATACTGAGGTGGCAGGTTCAAACCCAGCCCCGGACAAACTGCAACAAAAAAAGCAGCCAGGCGTTGTGGTGGGTGGCTGTAGTCCCAGCTACTCGGGAGGTTGAGGCAAGAGAATCACCTAAGCCCAGGAGTTGGAGGTTGCTGTGAGCTGTGACACCACAGCACTCCACCAAGGGCAATAAAGTAAGACTCTATCTCTGCCAAAAAAAAAAAAGAAAGAAAGAAAGAAAGAAACTGAAACTACAAAAGTACGTATCTAGTTCATTCTCTAGGAAGTGTTATGTTTGTTATGTTCATCACCCAAGGTCCAGTGTCAAATAAATCAAACAATGGATTTCTCTATATCCAGTCAGCTTGCTGGTCTTATCAGTAGGCATGCTGTGACACTGTTGGCCACTCCTGCTTTAATCTTGAAATATATTCTTTCCTTGGCTTCAATAACACCTCATTCTCTCCTGGTTTCCTTTCTTCTCTCCAGCCATTCTTTCTTTGCCTACTCACCTACCTAGCCACGCAGTGTTGTTCCTTGAATTTAGATTCTAAGCCCTCATCTTCTCACTCATGCTTATGCCTATCTCACCACATACATGCAGGAAAATCCCGAATGTACACGTACCATTTCAGACTTCCTCTAAGTGCCAGACCCAAATGCTCAGCTACATAGCTGGTTCATCCCACTCCACAGCCCAAAAGCAGACATGAGTTTTCCCAGCAAACCTGGTTCTCTCCAAGGGTGTCCTCCACTCAAAGAACAGTACCCGTGTGTGCACTAGGTTCTAAGAACCTCCTATCTACCCCTTACAATCACCTCCTGTCGTTTTTATGCTGTCCATTCATTCTCCCCACCTCTCTACTATTTCTACCCTAATCCAGCTCCTCAACAAAGGAGGAGCTAGATGTCTTCTGACAATCTGCCCATATCCACCCGTCTCCTGACAATCCACACCCCAAGCTAGGTAACTAGAGTGATCTTGCCAAAACCTAAATCTGTCCACCTCATCCACCTATATGAAACTCCTCAATGACTCTCCATTGCTTCCTGACTATAAGCCATACTGACCTCTCCTTGGCCTCTTCCCTTAGATACCAGGCTGCCTCCTACCACAAGGCATTTGCACATGTTGTTTGTTTTGCTTAAAATGCCCTTTTGTCTCCATCCCCTTACCTGAGTTAACTCATATTCCTGCCCCGCCTTGGGCCAAGCACTCCTTCTCAGGGAAGCCTAGGTCAGTTTTCCCGTTTTGTGTTCACACTTACATATCTTACTCCTTTCTTTTGTGAAAGTTACCATGTTGTCTTTTTTTTTTTTTGAGACGGAGCCTCAAGCTATCCCCCTGGGTAGAGTGCCATGGCATCACAGCTCATAGCAACCTTCAACTCCTGGGCTCAAGCGAGTCTCCTGCCTCTGCCTCCCAAGGAGCTGGGACCACAGGCGCCCGCCACAACGCCCAGCCATTTTTTGGTTGCAGCCATCATTGTTGTTTGGCTGTCCCGGGCTGGGGATTCAAACCCGCCACCTTAGGTGTACGTGGCTGGCGCCTTAGCCGATTGAGCCACAGGCGCTGAGCCAGTGCGTTCAGTGTTAATGAAGCAATAATATATATTAAATGAGATGTCTTTAGACAGAAACACACATAAAACAAGTGTGTGTATCAATG
>CAUYQV010188364.1:0-10623 GCA_963574575.1 Galagoides demidoff
GGAGGCAGGAGACTCGCTTGAGCCCAGGAGTTGGAGGTTGCTATGAGCTGTGATGCCATAGCACTCTACCCAGGGGGATAGCTTGAGGCTCCGTCTCAAAAATATATATATATATAATGCCAACATGATATCAACAAATATGTAGTGTTTCCTCTGGGTTTTCTATATGTTTATATTTGGGAAAAGTTCTAGAGATCATAGAAATTATTATTTATGTAATGAAAAACATACCTAAGGCTGAAAGGTTTTTAGTTTTTCAGTAATTAGTAGAACAAAAAGTTGTAAACTTCATCATGGAAAACTATGATAAGCAAATAAAAAGGTAATTCATGAAAAAAAAAGGTAGCCAAGAAACTCAGGCAAGGTTACAGAATAAATTATTGGCCATGCCTCAGTAGAATACAGATCGTCTTTCCATCTAGTCTTCTTCCCACTATGTTTTATCACTTCTTTTAGTTATTAAAAAAGATGGCATACTGTTCTATAAAGTGTAATATTAAAATACATAACTGATTCATTTCTTTCTTTATATGACAAAGTTGAACTTGTTATAATAGTCTCATATGCATAAGATTATTTTATGTAGATAATAACAAATTTATTCAATCTTAGTGTAATGCATAAACCCTATAAAATTGTAGTTAAAATTAAATCACTAAATGTGAAGTACATATGTTACATTCAAAGACAATATTTTTTCTTTCAAGAGATAGTACTCTAATTTGTCTGTACAACTTGCTATGCCAAAAGCACATTTTCACAATTTTATTTTAAACTATTTGTTTGCTATATTAGACTATAATATATTCAGAGACCCCAAAATAATTGACACAACAGTTTTCAGAAAATGATACAGATAAGCATTTATCAAAGTATGACTCTCACACGCAGCTATTTTGAGTGTGCCTTTGGGCTCCTGACTTCTAAAACTAGCTTTAAAAAAACCATCATTTGCCTAAAGGATAGGATATTTTTAAAGAAACATTTATAATGTCAGTAACTGTTAAAATAATTCTTGTGTTTATATGCATATATGTATATGATATATTATATATTTGATATACATATTATGATATATTTGATTATATATTATATATTTGATATATATTATGATATATATTTGATTATATTTTGATATAATATATATTATATAATTAATATTAATGATATTAATATATCAATATTAATTATATATTAAGTATATAATTATTATATTATATATAATAATATATTATTGGATATACATATATGTGTGTATGTACAGATATGTAATCTTATTGTAATGCATAAACCTTATAAAATTATAATTAATATTAAATCACTAAATGTAAAGCACATATGTTTATATACATGCATGTATATAAACATTATAATTAAGAAGTAATCTCAAATATCTAAACATTTCTCCATTAATATTTCAGTCATAAAAATCTTCTTCTTAATATTAGCCAGTTATTATGTTCAAATAATATGTCCTTGATTTAAATAATTCCCCACATTTACACACAGAGGAAGAAAGCGGTATTGACTTTAGCAGGAGTAGTCCACAGAGAGAGAGAAAGCATTTAACCTAAGACTCATGGATGTGGGAGGGAATGGAAACTCCCTTATGCCCTAACAGGCAAGAAAAAAGACTCACTGTTAAAATTTTATCTAACTGACATAGAATCAAATTTAAGGAAAGACTTCAATCTTTAATTTGATAAATTATTGAAATATAAATAATTATATTTTAAGAACTCTTGCTTACTGAAATTTAGCGATGAGAGCTGAACTTTTCTGATAACAAAGGCAGAAGAGAACTGCAATTTCCCTTAAGGAGTGCTCCTGGTTAGCGAGTGCACCATTTAATTCCTCCACTGAAAGGCAGGAAACTGCATTAGAATATGAAAATTGGTGAGGAAAAGAGGTAAACTCTGTAGACATGCGGAATACAATGTGAAGAAACATAATATTTTGCTTTAGAGGTAGTACAAGTTGATGGAAATAGTAAAATGAAGTATTTGGGTAGTTCTTTATGCTATACTGAAAATCATGTTAACATTTTTATTTAATTGAAATAGTTATGGGAAAATCTTAGGTTAGAATTTTTAAAAGTATCAGCTGCTAATGTTCCTAAACATAAAATGGCAAGGTCCTATGTAAAGTCACTCCTGTTTTTTGCTATCTGGGTACATAGATAACATTTTAATCAGGATTAGAATGCAAAGCAGAGTCTGTTTATTGCAAAACCCCTATTAAATAAGAAAAAAGAAAAGAAAATTGCACCTATCAAACCAAAGGAATTCTGTTACCATAAATAAAAAATATATGTATGAAACCAAACCCAAGACGATAAGGATCAAACACATTTGAGACATGATAATTATTACAATTATACTAAAATGCAGAAAACAATCAAATCATGGAGACCACACTACAGTGAGAGGTGTAAGTCATGAAGGATGCCGTCTTTGTGAATTTGTGTCTCCATCAGAGTCACATCTATGGAGCACTTATATATAAATGCATTACAGGGTCAGGCACTAGGTTCAGGGGCTCAACCTAGAAAGACTGCCGCAAACTTCACTGCTGGAGCTCGCTTTCCCCTGGGAAGCCAAGCACTGACACCAGCACCTACACCACCTTTCAGAGCACTTTTTCATGAACGAGTTGGTGACCTTAATTATCAGAACTTTGTAAAACAGGAAATGTTAAGAGAACATCTTACAAAGTGGCAACCTGGAAATTATGCAGCTTTTAAAGCAGCATACAAAGATGCAGCTTTTAAACAAATTATTATTATTTTTTGGATATTGAAGGTGGTAGATTTCAGTCCTGATATAAAACACTACTGCCTAGCTTTTTCAGATATCACATACCCCGAGTGTATAGCAACAAAGGAATTAAAAATGCAGTAGAATTGGCTCGGCGCCTGTAGCACAGTGGTTATGGCGCCAGCCACATACACCCAGGCTGGTGGATTCAAACCCCACCCTGGCCAGCTAAACAACAATGATGACAACCTCAACAAAAAATAGCCAGGCGTTGTGGCAGGTGCCTGTATCCCCAGCTACTCAGGAGGCTGAGGCAAGAGAATCACTTAAGCCCAAGAGTTTGGTGTTGCTCTGAGCAGTGATGCCACAGCACTCTACTGAGGGTGACATAGTGAGAATCTGTCTCAAAAAAAAAAAAAGCAGCAGTATTTTATGCAACTAACCACCAATTTATTTTTAAATAGAACGTGGTATGCCTGTCTTACATATAATGAAATTGTAAAAGATTAAACAAAGTCAGACAGGAGAGTTGCTGCCTTTATGCGAGAGTGTTCCAGACTCTACCTTAAAGGACATTTATGTGTAGAACTGGCCCATTGTCATAAAATCAATACATGGCAGGACAGATGGTGGCTGAGATTTATACATCAAATTCAAAGCAATAATGCAGCAACACCAGGAGAGCATAAAAAAATCTATTACAGCAAGTACCAGGAGGAAGAAGGACAATAGAAAGTGGTACTTAATCTGGGATTCATGGTTCTCTGGGGTAAAATGTTTGAGCTTAAAGATTCCCCGAACCCCTGAATTAATATTAATAATGCATGGAAGAACTTACATGCATTTTTCTCCACACAGTTTCAGAGAAATATGTAACCATAATTATTTTTTTAAGGAACAGTGGTGACTGAAATGCACATACTGTATAAGACTGTGCAGGTTCAATATACAGTAAGAATCAATAAGCAATATTAGACTTGTGAGACATTTGGAAGAGACCTTTTTTATATACATGTATATTTATGTGTGTATACATATCCAATTTAACCTGAAAGAAAATTAAAGAACGTTGATCCGTGAACAATTAGTGATATTTTGTGCAAAATGTTAGGGCGGACATAGGAAGATAAATTACTGAGTGTATAAATTTGTCCTGTAATGACAAACTTCTGATAAAGGTAGATTCAGATATGTAATTAAGCAGATTCTCCAATCTCGATCAGATGATTCTAGATGCAGCCTCGGGCTGGTATTAGGAGATAGCGCCTTAAACTTACTTTGTAGTGAATTTTATTTGGGTACATAATGGCCATTCAGTCACTCATCCACTGGTAATTCTTAAATATCAATATAGGTGAGATAAACAAAGAAAATTTGAAAGATTAGGTTCACTCCTCATTTATAGCAAAAGGAGACAAGTGGTGGGCTCTTGAATGAAGCTCCTTTACTTCCTTACAATGAGACATTAGTGAATCTTGCAAAGAAAGGAATTAATACTGAAGCATTTCCTAATGATAAAGAGTCATGTTAAACTATTTCTTTTTTCAAAACATACCTATCTTCCAGTTTGAAGATTAGGAAGAAAGCTACCTAATGTTATCTAGAATGAATTCTGTGCATTCCAAGAAGGAAAAGTAGTTAAGTGTTTAACCAATGGAATGTAAAAAACAAGAGGTTCCTACGGTGCATTAAATGCTACAAATCTCTCAGTGGCATATGCAAAGTAGAGTGGGAACATTGTTTGTTTGTTTGTTTGTTTTTAACCAGGGTTGGGGTTGAACCCACCACCTCTGGCATATGGGGCTGGCCCCCTATCCTTTTGAGCCACAGGCACCGCCCCCAGGGAAGATTGTTTTGCTATGTACAATCGGCATAGGAGTTTGGCAATGGCCATGGAGTTAGGAGAATAAGTACACTATTTACACTATTTACAATAAATGGATGTTCTTGGATGGAGGAAAATGTCTTGTAAGGTAAGGACATTTCCTTAGATTCTACAAAGAATATGAGGATATGGTGTAAATTTTCTTTTGTTCACCAGAGAATGGGGCGTCAGCGGTCCATAGAAAGGATAAAGATAGGAAAATCGGATTGGGAGAAATCAGTGGAATAAAAATTTCATCCATGTAGACATCATAGGATTTAAAAAATATCTCACTGGAGATTATTTTATTTGAGAAGAATGATACAGATTAATGGAATTGTGTAATCAATGAGTGTTAATGTTTCATCTGCATGAACATATGGCCAGAAAATGTTGAAGAACAGATGTGATTAACAAGTCTGCAATGTCTGCTAATGGTGGCAAATAGAATCATGATGCAGAGTGCTCTTTATTTTCCCTGAAGGAATTTCTTCCCAGATGGTTTGGGTAGGGTTCAAAATCGATTTTAAAATTAAACTTCTGCTGACATAAATTGCATCACATTGTTAAGTTCTAGTGTGGATAATATCAAGCATTATCAACTCTTCATCAAGAACAATGTTCAAATATAAAATGGTTTAAGTTTTACTTTTAGTCAACCTCACAGTAACTATTTAGAAAAACTAGATATATATGGCCTACTTCTGCAAACATATAACTACCAGTGTTGACCATGTGCTCCTTGACAGTGACCTTGCAAATATTATTTTATTATTCTTTATTCTGTAAGTGAGTGAAGCCAGTCTGGAAAAAACGTCATACTACATGACACCAATTTAACATTCATGAAAAGGCAAAATTCTAGAGATAGTAAATAGATTAGGGTTTGCCAGAGCTTCAGGGATTAGAACAGGAGGGAGTGGAATAAGTGAAGTGCAGGGAATTTTCTAGAACAATAAAATTATTGAGTTGGATACTTAATGGTAAATAAAAATATTAAGTATTTCCAAAATGCATAGAATTTTATAGCACAAAGAGTAAGCCTTAATGTATAAAAATCTGAAAAAACAATTTAGGCAGTGAGTAGTTGCCAAAAAACAATGTAAAATGTGACTTTAGAATCTAAAGGTAGTCTAAGTGTATGAAGTGAGTGAGATGAGGTATGAGCTACTGATGTGTCTTTGACAATGAGTAGAATCTGTAAGACTAAAAGCAACAGGAATGGGGGTAAGCACTATATTCCAGTTAATAAACTGTTTGCTACAGGGGTTCAGGTCAACACTTTTGAAGCCACTCTACATATACACTAGAATTGACCAAGTTAACAAGTGAATGGCAGATGGAGAAAGTCAGGTTTCTTACAGTTGGAGTGGGAAGGTTACAAGGTTACAAACAAGCAATAAATGGTTACTAGAGTGATCCACATGGTAATGGATTAGAGTTAGAGACATCATTATAAACTAATGTTTAATTTAATGTAGACATAGATGGATACACATATAAATATCAAAAGTAAATACACATGCACAGGTTGGTACAATATGCCTTGGCTTGGCCAGCTGAGAAAGTCCAGAAAGAATTATGACCCAATAGCAATAAGCAAATTTAGCTGCCATTTCTTGCTTCCTAATAGCATTATTCAATTAAGGGAATAAAGACACTTTGGAGAAATGGCTGAATTTAGCACTGGGTCAGAAATATTTGAGATAAGCATAGAGAATCTTGTATGCCGGAAATAAAAATCAAAATAAAAGAAACACCACACACAAACATACACACAACAGTCTCATACGTCAAGAGGATTCAGGGAACTAATAAAAGGCCAGGGAGCAACTGGAATAATTTGAACAGCAAAACAATTATACATTTAATTGTAACTAAAAATATAAAGTAAATATCCATGAGTTTATAATGATTTGAATAAATAATTTCATACATAAGTAAAAAGGAGAGAATAGACTAATCTATTATACAGAAGAATTTCAATAATTAATCTGCCCTTAGAGGGTACAGCATGACTTCCTACTCCATAAGTGTGGGTTGCACAGAGGGACTTCCTTCTAAAGGCACAGCATAGACAAGAAGAAAGAAAAAGTAGTATTATAGTGAAGAAACTTACAAACACATCCTCAACAAGGTAATCAATGTTAACATCAACAATTATCAGCCATATTGACAATATGTAGCCCTAATATAGTGTGTTTGACGTGTTGAGAACGACATCTACGTACACTTCCTCCCCAATACATATTACTCCAGTCAAATCTTCTGAGAAATATCAGACCGGTATTGATGGAGGTACATACTAGAAAATATCTGAAGAGTAGTTCTCAAAATTGGCATGATCATCAAAAATCAGGATAGACTGAGAAATTATGACAACCAAGAAGAGACAAAGGAGATATAACTATTAAACAGAATATAGTATCTGGGTGAGATTTCACAGAAAAAAATATTAGGTAAAAACAGGAAATGTGAATGAACATAAACTTTAGTTAATAATAATATATGAATAGTGGTCTTTAAACTGTGAGAAATGGACCAAACCCATGCAAGATGTTAATAACAGATGTTAATAACATGGGGTGGAGTATGGTAAACTCTCTGCAAAGCTCTGTAAATCTAAACTATTCTAAATTACCAAACTAATTTGTGAAAAAGAATTATCACTCTGCCATACATGATAACACAAAATTAATTCCCTATGTTTAGACACAGAAATGGAAAAAATTAAAACACTTAACTTATTTAGCATGAAACATAAGAAAATATTTTCACAAATTTTCAATAAAAGATATCTTCATTAGTACAAAAGAAGCACTAAATATGAAGAAAAATCACTGATAAATTAGAGTACATTGCAATTCCATAATCATAAGGGACAATTAAGACAGGAAATGGCAAGCCATGGAGAGAGAGAGAAGAAAATGCAAACAGGCTGAATAAAGAACTCCTAAAAACCAGTAAGAAAAAAATATAACTCAATAGAAAAAATGAGCAGAAGCTTACAGGTCCTTCCCACCTATGTGTACTCAAATGGTCAATAACCATGTGAAAATGCCTTAATTACTGCAGAAATTAAATGCATATAAAATAAAATGACCACTAAGACCAATTAGAATGGTTAAAATGAAAAAAATAAAATAATACTAACTACTGGAATTTCCATACAAAAGGACTGGGAAAATAAATACATAAATACTTTAGGAAACAATTTGGCAGTAACCACCAGAGCTGATCCTGTCCACACCTTATGACCCAGAATCTTTCTAGTTTGTATGTAAAAGAAATACACAGCTATAAACACCAAAAGTCATGATGAGACATTCCTAGCACCACTATTCCAAAGAACAAAAAATGGGCAAAAAATTATGTATCTACCGATACAGAAAGTATATGCGTACAATTGAATGTTATATAACAATGAAAACAAATTGTTGCTTTATACAGTAGGGTAAGTCAAACTCACAATTTTAAAAGGAAGCTAAACATAAAAGAATAAATTCTGTATAAATCCTATAAAGGAAAAATTGGACTGTTGGGGACCAGCCCCAAACTATACTGTGAATTCTCTCCAAGACCAGCCCCAAAGCATACTGTGAGTTCCCTCCCAATGGCTGGTGGAAACGAAAAGATGAGGGAAAAATGAAGAGCCAAGACAAAAAGAGAAAGTTTCTTAAAGAGGTAGGTCAGGGGACCAAGCAAGCATGAGGATGAGCAGAATAGCGCCTTGCTCTGGGCCAGCTCCGTTTTTATTACACACATTAAAGAGAGGGGAACTGAACTATTCCACCATTGTTCTTGTTGGGCTTGCAATTTCTAACCAAACTGTTTCTTTAACTACCTTAATTGTATTGATTTACTTCTCTTTTTTTTCATTTTTATTTATTTATTTTTTTTTATGAAATCATAGCTGTGTACATTAATGCAGTCATGGGGTACAATGTGCTGGTTTTATATACAATTTGAAATATTTTCACCAAACTGGTTAACATAGCCTTTATGTCATTTTCTTAGTTATTGTGTTAAGACATATATATTCTACATTTAGTAAGTTTCACATGTACCCTTGTAAGATGAACCATAGGTGTGGTCCCACCAATTGATTTACTTCTGATTTTTATCACTCTACCTTACTTTTGATCCTAACACAAAGCCAGGGATACAGTCTAGGTGTAGACCGGTGAGCAGTTAAGCCCCAGGGCAGCCTTGTGGGCCATGGAGTGCTGTGCCAGGCTGACAAATGGGAGGGGAGGGACACTTTCCCCTCACCTCCCTGAGAGACTTTTTCTGTCTTATGAGATCAAAACCCTTTTACCTTCTCTCATAAGTCTTCCCAACCACCTGCACTCACTCCCCACGGAGAGAGCAGTCCCACCTGCTGGAGTCTGGCCTCCAGATCTTGGGGCCAAGTCCCCCTGGGGGAGGGGTGAAATTCCAGCAAGACAGTCCCCTTGTCTTAAAGGGCCAGACTTTAAGGTGTTGCTCTTGCAACAGACTTTGAATTTCTCAGCATGGATCCTGCAGCCTGAATGTGCACCTGCTGTTCTCTGATACTCTGCCCTCCTGTCTCTGTTCCCTTTGCCCATCATCTGAAATCATTTTCTTAGTTCAATTTCTAACCTACTTATAATTAATAATTGAATACTGATTTTAAGCTTATTAAATCATTATTTCTAGCAATGCAAGCTCATCAAGATAGGACTCTTCCCTTAAGTACCCATATTTCCACCCTCACTGGAGGTAGTCTAAAGGAGTCTTCTGGGTGACATTTATGTAATACTCTCTTTCTTTCTGCTTATTATGGGTTTTATTCATATGAAAAAGTCATTGAGATACACCTCCAAATATCTTGTGATCTATAAAGGCACAAAATAGTAATAATGATGTGCTCTGAACAAAATAACAGTAATAATGCTTATATAGTAATGCTTCTGTTATATAACTACAAAAGTACTTAGGTAAAAACTTAAAGTTTTGAGCATGAGCATTTGAAAAAATAAAGATCAAATATTTATGAGTTGCATTTTCAAATCATAGTATGAGAAAATATTAACCAAATGCCCAAATAAAATATAAGAATTCTTAATAAAACACACACAGCTCTTCAATTCTGATTATTTTTCTTAGTACAGGTGCTACTTTTCAGACCCACTGTAACAAGTTTCTACAAAGTTGTTTAATACATCACAAATTCATTATTTTAAACTTCTGGAAGTCAGAAATATTAAATGGATTTCATCGGACCAAAATCAAGGTGTGAGCCAGGCTGCATTCCTTTAGAGGTCCTAGGAGAGTATCCATTCTCTTGTATTTTCCAGATCCTAGAATAAGGTGACCAGATTTTAACATTGGTAAAGCAGGACACCATTGGGGGGGCACGGCCTGGGGGGGGCAGGACCTGACAACAATGCAAACTTAGATAAGCAGTTCTCAATAATCAGTTCTCAACAATTATTTGTTATTATTAAAGTTTAACATTATAAAATTAACAAAAAATAATATAAAACGCATATCCTGGTGAAATAGCCACATGGCAGTCAAAAACCATACATTCCCTTCCTGTTCTTCTGTGTTCCCTAGCTTGTTGTGCATTCTTTCCTAAAATCGGGGCTTTTTAAAAATGCGGCAGGTCGCAGGACAAATTGTTAAAAATTGGGACTGTCCTGCCAAAAACAGGACGTCTGGTCTCCTTACTCTGGGGGGTGGGGTGTGCTGTAACAATTATCAGCACATTATCAGTTGGGGGGCCCAACTTGTTTGTTCCAGATAGTTTGGCTCCTTCTGAGCTAATTGTCCTTGCCTAGAAGCAAGGGAGAGAGCCAGTCTCCTTCTGATACCTTGCCCAGGAGGAGAGTAGGGAGTTTACATTAGCCTTTTCATTTCCAAATGAAGTTGCATTAACCTCTTCATTCCCAAATGGAGTTACATTAACCTTTTCAGCAACCAAAAACTGTATATTCCCTTCCCATTTTCCTGCTATTCCCTAGCTTGTCATGCATT
>CAUYQV010188367.1:0-17958 GCA_963574575.1 Galagoides demidoff
GGGGCTTGGGCAGGCTTGTATAGTGAACAGCAAAATGGAGTTAGTCTGGCCCTCTCAAATTAAAAGTGGACCTTCCATTTGATCCTACAGTCTCATTACTAGGTTTCTACTCAGAAGAAAAAAAATCATTTTACTATCAGGACATTTGCACTAGAATGCTTATCACAGCTTAATCCACAATCACTAAGATGTGGAAACAACCAAGTGCCCATCAACTCACAAATGGATAAACTATGGTGTATGTATGCCATGGAGAAAGATGGAAACTTTACATCTTTTGTATTTATCTGGATGGAGCCAGAGAACATCCTCCTAAAAAAGTATCACAAGGATAGAAAAGCAAGCATGCAATGTACTTAATGCTAATATGAAGCTAATAGGTGAATTATTATGTGCCCACATGCAAGAAAAACACAACGAAATTCAAGTAAGGGGAAGGGAAGGAGAGAGGGGGATTGGTGTGCTCTCACCTAACGGGCACAATCTAGGGGTCTATGGCACACCTCTTGTGTGAAGGGCTCAACTACACCTACCAAACACAAACAATGTGACCTAATTGTTTGTACCCTTATGTTAATCTAAAATTTAAAAAGAAAAAAAAAAAAAAGAAAGAAAACCTAGCTAGGATCCCTTTATCTTTCAGAGCCTGGTGCCACTCCCTGTACTGATTTTATTCCTTCACAAGAGTCAGTGGAGGGAGGAGGCCCTCAGGGCATTGCCCCTCTGGGGGAAAACATGAGTTAACCATTGTTATGAGAGCCCATCCCGCTGCTTTTCACAATGGTGATGTGCGGCCCCAGTCTAGGGCAGCAGGGCTGTAGGGGACGGCTGGGTGATTAAAGGAGGGATTGTCCTGCATGTGACTGATAGACTCCACAAAACCCCCCTTTGAGCTTCCCAAAGCAACAGAGCAAGCATCAGAGGTACCCACAGTTGAGGTGACTCTTCACGGTGGGGGATGTAAAAAGTGGGGAGGAGGGGCAGGCATTGTGGCGGGCACCTGCAGTCCCAGCTACTTGGGAGGCTGAGGCAAGAGAATCGCCTAAGCCCAGGAGTTAGAGGTTGCTGTGAGCTGTGATGCCACAGCAAACTATTGAGGGTGATAAAGTGAGACTGTCTCTAAAAAAAAAAAGAAGAAGTGGGGAGGAGGAAGGGAAAGGGCAAACTTGGTGGGACGTGGAGGGTGAGTACCAGCTGAGTGTGGAGGGAAGGGGAATTCAGGAAGGGGCTGGCAAAGCTGATGGGGCCAGGAGCTTGAAATGGATGCTGCAGGCAGTGGAGCAGGAGGAGTCCCAGAGGAGTTTCCAGCAGAGCAGAAGCCCGACCGTGAGATTTTTAGACCATGTCTAGGGAGCCACACCCTGGCTGGCGCTGGGGGAAAATGGAGAGAGAAGGTGAATGGGGAGATAGCCTGTGGGAGGATCACAGTACTGAATGCTGTAGGCAGAGGGGACGAGGGAGATTCTGGACCTCAGTGGAGGTAAACAGGATGCAGAACAAGAAGGTAGGGTTTGCAGGAAAGGATGATAAATTTGGCTTTGAGGTGTCCACTGGGGTCCCAGGAGACCATCCTGGCAGCTGGGTCTGCAGGATGTGGGCTTCAGAGGGGATGAAGCTGGAGATAGTGGTTTAGGGTTACCTGCAACTGTGGCTTATTGGGAATCACGAGGGAAGTGACAAGTCCTCATAGATGAGGCACCTGAGGATCCCCCCAAGAACAAAGCTCCCTCATCAGCTTTCATGTGGGGAGTGTGGTCCAATTTGAAGCCAGCCTCAGATACTCCTCTTGGGTAGGAAGCAGGTAAGGGGCCAACCAGAGGTGGGGGCAGTCACTCTGGGCTTTCCAGCTCTTCCTCCACAGACTGACCTCTGCCCTCTCCATGTGCAATCTCAGTGCCAGCCACAGTGCCCACTCCCCTTCCATTCTGGGAAATGGAGTGTGCCTGCTGCTCAGTGTCTGCCACCTCCCACTCACAGCCTCCCAGCAGCCAGGCAGCAGGAATCCCCCTCCCTGGAGCAGGGAGATAATGAGAGCCAGCCCTCTGCTGTTACCAGGGACCTGGAGACAAAAAAGGCCAGGGAATGGGAGTGATCCCTGTCTAGGATGAGCACCCTGGTGGGTTCCTCAGTGCCTCATGTACCCTAGGGACACACCTGCCTCTGTCTTCTCCTGTGGGCTAAAAGGCTGGGGCCATCTGCCCTGCTCCTCCTTGAGCTCCTACTGTGTGCCAGGCACTGTGCTGGGTGCCAGGACAGAGGGGCACACAGCAGATGCCATCTCTGTCCTCAGCATCTCCAGACTAGTAGGAAAGGCAGTTGGTAATGCAAACAACACATCCAGTCTGGGGCAGTTTTCAGACAATGTTTAACCAAGTTGCTGGGCAAATGGGCAGGTGGGGAAGGGAAGAATTGCTGAGGACACACCCTGGAGCTGAGATCTGACAAGGAGGAGAGTTGACTTGACAATAAGGACAGGGAACAGCATTCTAGACATAGGGAACAGCATAGGCAGGGACCTTGTGGTATGAGGGAGCCCCAGGCATTTCATGAGATAGAAGATGCCATTGTGGTAGGAGGACAAGGGAGAGCCCAGTGCAGGCTGCAGAGGGCCCTTGCTAGGTGCTTGGCTAATAGACTGGATGATACCAGGCAGCTGTCTAGGTATCACAGCTAGCTGAGAGTCAAGGCACCTATCTTGCTCTGTGGCTTTTTTTTTTTTTTTGGTAGAGATGGGGTCTCCCTCTGTCACCCTACCTAGAGTTCAATGGCATCATTGTAGATCACTGCAACTTCAAACTCCTGGGTTCATGTGATCCTCCTGCTGTAGACTCCCTAGTAGCTGGGACTATGGGCACATGCCACCACATTGGGCTAATTTTTCTACTTTTGATTTTAGAGATGGGGTCTTGCTGTGTTGCCCAGGCTGATCTCAAACTCCTGGCCTCAAGTGATTCTCCCACCTCAGACTTCCAAAGCACTGGGATTACAGGCATGAGCCACCATGCCC
Organism: Galagoides demidoff; assembly: GCA_963574575.1. Classification (NCBI taxonomy): domain Eukaryota; kingdom Metazoa; phylum Chordata; class Mammalia; order Primates; family Galagidae; genus Galagoides; species Galagoides demidoff. Next base: position 3,008 of record CAUYQV010188367.1, read on the forward strand.
AGCTGAACTCTGTGGCCTTAAGCAAGATGCTTCCCCTCTTTAGGGGAATAAGTCAGGATGCGCTCACTCACTATACTCAGAGCCTTGCAGTTTGCACAGCCTTTGCCCTAGCTGTCCCATCTCCCCTTCTGCATGTCATTCGGACCATAGTGTGGACGTCACCTCTCCAGACACCACCCTGACCACTCACATTGCCTGGCTCTCTCACTTTATTACATAACCAACCCTGCTTTATTTTTGCTGAGCCTTTACTGCACTCTCAGATGCTCCTATTGGTTCTTTTGCCTGTCTATTGTCTGTCTGCCCCTTGCCCCGGACTTCTGTGCCTTTAGGGACTCATGAAATTGTCAGCCAAGTTACAGAGGCAGAGGAAGATGCTCCTGCCCTGGAGTCCCACTGGCCTGAATTCAACTGTGTCTATCCCCAGTTAACTTGCTCTGAGGATGCAGGCAAGCCCACTCAAAGTCTCCAATCCTCAGTCTTCTCATCTGCAAAATGGATCATCATATCTGTTGCAGAGAGTTCTACATCAGACCCTCCCCCACATCAATGTTAAGCCCTGTTCCTGTCTTGTCTCCAGTTCTGCCTGCCATTTCAGGAAGTAGGGGTGGTCAGGCACTGATCCAGGTCAAGTTCATCTGCTTCTATGAGCCCTTGCTGTGTAACTCTTGGCTCAGCATGTCATCGGCCTTTAGGTGCCGGTCCTGGGCATTGTGAAGAGAGCCCAGTTTGGGGGGAGTAAAATGGAAACCCTAAGTCCTTGGGGCTCCCCAGGAAGCAGTTTCAAGCACATATCAGATCATAGGCCCTGTCTGAGGCAAGTACTGTTATTCTCTCTCTCTTTTTTTTTTTTTTTTTTGTAGAGACAGAGTCTCACTTTATGGCCCTTGGTAGAGTGCTGTGGTGTCACATTGCTCACAGTAACCTCCAACTCCTGGGCTTAGGTGACTCAGCCTCCCGAGTAGCTGGGACTGCAGGTGCCCACCACAACGCCTGGCTAAGAACTATTATTCTTTTGTCCATTTCACAGATGAGAAACCAAAGGCCCAGAGACAGTAAGCAATTTGCCCAAGGTCACCCAGCTAGAAGACATGGGGCTAAGAAAGGATCTTGAACTCAGCCACATCTGTCAGAATCAAACACTGTGCTTCCACCTACACTAGGTATCCTATTGCTCTGTGCACACCAGGCACACACAGCCAGTGCTTCGTGCTCATTGTATGTCAGGCAGGGTACTGGTGGCAGGAGTATGGCTGTAACCTCAAATGTTCATTCATCCCACAAATGTTCAGGACACCTGCCGTGTTCTAGGTAGTATATGTGCTCATGTTCTCCTGGGATGATTCATGAACATATATGATGGGATACATTGGAACACACCTACACATCACAAGTATGGAAATATGTACAGAGATGCACCCAGATATCCATGCACACACACATACATACTAAATACATTTACAGAATAAGCACCCATTAGGATGCTGATATGTAGGCTTAAAGATGAGGCAAGAAAAATACATATGCAACACACATCACCACACAACCCACATCAGGACACACACACACACCCCAGCCACACACCCACAGGAGCCGGGGCACCCCTCACGTTCCAGCCCCCCACTCCCCTCTTGCTATCACATCCCAACATCCTTCATCCCCGATGTCTCAAGGAAGACCCATTCAACCATAAAAAATGGCTTGTCTATGTTTGAGACATCCTCACATTCAGAATCCCCAGATGACTGGAACATGTGACTTTCCTTCCTGGAAAGAGCAAGGGCCTCCAGTGCACCCCCAGATCATGAACACTTTTGGCCTTGGCACCTGGGGACCTTCTTTCTCTATGAGGCTGCCCTGCCCCCACCCTAATCCTTTCCCACAAGGCAGCAGAGACACAGGGACTTTAGAAATCAGGCAAGTTTTAAATATAGGTTGGCACAATATTATCATTAAATATACGTCATAAATAAGCATTATAAATATAAAACTTGATAAAACTTGATAAAAATTGATAAATTAATCATGTCCCTCCAAGGAACTGGTCCTGTAGCTTCAAGAACTTGCTCCCAGAGGATTATGGTTTCAGTCTGAGAAAATCCCATGATACACCACCAGGGGGAGGACTCAGCTTCGAGGCCCCAAAGCTGGGCTTCCAGACGCTGGGAGGTCTCCCACCAGCCCATTGCCATTTGCACTACAGGTCCAGATTTACAGAGAATCTGATAGCCACCTTCTGTCACAGAGTCCCAGAAACAGACATAGTAGGCCTTCATGTTCCCCAACTCCCTGGTTTCATAGAGAGAAAACTGAGGTCTAGAGAGGTAAAATGAACCGCCTGAGGTCACATAGCAAGTTAGGGGCTGGGCTGGGACCTGAGTCCCCTTCCCTGGACCTTCATATCAGTTCCCCTTCCAGGACGCCTGGCCCCTGGTATAGCTGCCTAAAGTGAGGTTCCCCCAGACATCCAGGTGTCTGGCCTGAGACTGGGTGAGGAATAGTATGCCAGCTCAGGCCATGACCTCCCCTTCAGAACCATGGAAAGGAGGAAGTAGGGGGGCAATAGCCCTGCAAGTCATGCGAGGGAAGGGCCAGCAAGGCCTGCAGGGAGCAAAGTAGGGGAGGCAGTCAGCCCAGCTGTGAGTCAGCCTGTGTCATCAGACCCCTGAATCAATGGAAAGTCGGCCCCGCGTGGCCTGACCTGGCCACCCCACTGGGACTGGGGAACCCAGGACTAGGGAGTACAGCGGCCTGACTCTACCCTACTCCCAGCCTGGAGAAGGTAGAAGGGGCCTGCCCAGCTCCCACCCCTTAAAGTGCACTTCTGAGAAGGGGGGAGTGGAGGGAGCAGGTCTGTGTCCTCTTGCCATAGCCCCTCACATCCTCAGAGCACCTGCCGCATCCTCCACCTGCAAGGGGTACTCCTGAGGTTAGTGGAGCAGCTGGCCCCTGGGTGTGAGTCTCTTGCCTCTTCTACGGGCCCCCTTCTGCAGGGCCCTGCGGGGCCTATGTCTCCAGCTCCGGCTTGGGCTCTCCCCCCAGTCACTGAAGACCTGCCCCACTGAGCGCATGAAGCGATGGTAGCCGTCCAGGAACCTACAGCCCTCCAGCTTGCGCTGAAAGGCATCCGGGATGGGGGTTGGTGGCCATGAGGTCCCCGGGCCTGTCTGAGTGGGCTCTGATGCATCCTGGGAGCTGCCAAGCAGCCGGGACATGCAGTAGATGTTGTTCCTGAGCCCCTGGATGTTCAGCCTTGCCATCTTCAGTGTCTGCAAGTCCTGGGTGTTCTGCCTCGCCATCGGCAGATTCTCCAAGTCCTGGGCCTCAGGGAGGTGCCGCTGTAAGGCAGCAAGTCTGTGCAGGACAAGGCTCAGTGTGGCATCGAGGGTCCTCAGAAAGGCCTGCTGGCCCAGCCCCCGAAGGGCATTGCTGCTGGGGAAGGCCCCGGGGCGTTCCTTGCAATGCTCTCTCAGCCTAGGGAAGTCTAGGCCCTGGATGCGCATCTGGGGAGAATGGGAAAATCAGGGTGTGAGCACTGGGGACCCCTACCACACAAACACACACACACACAGATGAGTCTACTCTGGTAGGCCTTGAAATGTAAACCTCATGCACCCCTGTTCAATCTGCCTGTTGTACAGGTCCAGAAACTCAAGCCCTAGTGGGCAGAGGACCTGCAAGATCACTACAGGCAGGGTCGGAGGGATGTTGGGGGGCTGGCAGGGGTGACTGCACAGGTAGTGATTGTGCAGTAGGGTGACTGTGTGAGAGTGTCAGTAGGGAGTGATGAGTTTCGAGAGGGCTGGACTCCGTTTTGCTCACTGCCATGTCCTGGTACATGGAACAAAGCATGTGGCAGGTGAGCAGTGAATACCTGTAGGACAAGAGATGAACCAGGCAGTGGTATTCACGCTCTGGGCCCATGGGGCTAGGGAAGCTGTATGCATCCTTAGCTCTTCAGGATTAGGGCTGGAACAACATGGGACTCAGCTTCCCCCTTACCCCTATACTGAGTGGGGTTGGGCCTGGCTCTCCCAGGGGCTCCCTCCCTTCCTGACTCTAGCAGTTCTCTGAGACTCAAATGCTGCCACAGGGCTCAAGTGCTCACATAGGGGTCCAGGAGTGTGCTGGGGTCCTGCGTGGAGTTTGCCTGCTTCTGGAGCTGACTGAGGAGTGCATGGTAATCTTCCCGGCAGCGGCCCATAGCCATCATGCTTGAAAACAGGAGTCCAAGGACCAGACCTGGGGCAGAGAAGGGAAGTGTTACTTGGCCAGGAAGCCACAGGTAGGAGCCTGGGGGTGGGGGTCACCAGGGCCTGGAAGGTGCCTCCCTTCATGCCAGGCTTTGTGCAGCCATAGGCAGGGGCTGGGCACCGTGAGGCGCTGTATGCACAGAAATTCCTGCTGGGGCCACCACCACCTCCCCAGTGAGTCACTGCCCAGGATTCAAGACAGGAGTGGGAGGGGCAGGAGCCCAGGACAGTGCTATTTACCAAATAGGTCTTTTTGCGGAAGGTACAGTGCCTAGCTGGAGCTCAGTCCTGCTGACACCATGTACCAACCTCAGGAGCTGACACCAGGTGGCAGGTGGGGCTGTCTCTCCACAAGACCTTGGGAATAAGGGGCGGCCACTGCCCCAGGACCCTGCCTTGTCAACTACCCTGGGCACCCAGTAACAGACCCTGGCCCTCCATGAAGGTGGGCTTAAGAGGGCTTTGGGGCAGGCAGCCCAGCAGCAGCCATTGCCCTGAACTCTGTTTGCAGAACCAGGAGAGGCTGCCTTTCCATGCAAGGTCTCAGTCTGGGTGGGATGTGTGAGACTTGTTTGACTGACAGGTGAACCTATGTGCTTGCCCAGGTCACAGAGGCCCGTGCTCTCCCTGACCTTACATGTCTTTCCAGGGGCCAGGGATGCTGTAAACCCACCAGAAGTTTCCAGGGGGCAGCACAGTTATCACTCACCAACCCCCTTCCCCACTGGGCACCGGCAGCCACGTGGTCGGAAGGGGCCTGTGGCGCAATGTCCCGGAAGGCAGTGACACCATCGTTCCCCTCCTAAGAACCATCCGGCCCCTTGAGGAAGACTGACTTCTGGGCAGGGCAGAGGGGCCGGTGCCCAGGCATAATAACCCAAGGTCACCCTTGCTGCTGCCCCAGGTACTCACTGCTGGGCTCTGGGTAGGGGTCCGTGTGTGAGTGGGGTGTGTGTGAGTGGGGTGTATGTGTGTGCAGCAGCCTGCACATGGGACTAGGGTGTCTGCATGGCTGCACGTCCGGGTCTGTGTGAGGCACTGGAGGGAGCACCCACTCCATTCAACCCAGGGCCCTGAGCTGCATGTGGGGGGTTCCCAGGTTGGCATCACATGGCTATGTGTATGCATTGCTGGGTGGGTGTGGCTGTGTTTGCTGTGTGATTGTGAGGGTTCCAGGACCCCCAACTTGGCTGACTTTCTATCCATCCCAGAGCCCCACATCCCTGTTCCCTGCCTAGCTCCTGCAGCTCCCTTCCTTGTCTTCCGCATCTGCCACCTCCTTCCTGCTCCCCCACCTCATCCCAATGCATCTTCATCCCTCACCCACCCCCCACTCCCAGAGTTGCCTATATATCACCCCCCCTGGAAGCCTTCCAGGGGTACTCCTTCCCCACCTCTAGGGATGCTGGGTTCTCAGTAGACCACTCCCTCTGTCTGACCCCCTGTCCTCCTCCCCTTCTCAGCATCCTTCTGCCTGGTGCCTGGCCTCCCCAGCTCCCAGAGAGCAGAAGGTACCCCTGCTGCCTGCTGGCACCCGTGGGCTCGCCAATAGGGTGCTGGTGAGGAGGAAGGAAGTACTTACTGAGCAGCGTCCTCTGTGTGATCAGTGCCCGCATGCTGGGTGCCCGTGCTCTGGCCCGCGCCTGCTAGGGGTGACACCTCACGGCTGGGAGCCCTGAGGGCTGGCAGCCACTTTATGCCCGCTAGGGCGATTGGCCAACACCTCGTGAGGTGGGGGGGGGAGGGGAGAGGGCAGGCCTTCTGGGAACCCCCCAAACCAAAATTTCCATGGCAGCCAATGGGCGCTGGGTGCGGTGGTATGCCTGCTCCTCCTCCTGTTTTCTTCGAATTCGTTCTTCGAGGTCAGCCCCACGCCCAAGGATGATGTAAACCACAAACCCAGCCAGCCTTCCTGGGCAAACGTGAAGGAAGAGGGGTCTGTGCCATCTTTGGGGGGCTGAGCCCAGGATGGGCAGGAGGGACGTGAGCTGGGCCTCTGGAGATCCCAGGCCAGTCTCTGTCCAGGAGCCATTGGCCTCGTAGGACCCAAGCTTGGGGTTGAGGAGAGCAAGACATCTTCCTTCTTAAGTGCCCTTCCTACCCTCTTGCTGGGGCTGTTGGGACATCTGTGAGCGGAAACCACTGGGCTCTGGGCACAGAGCCAGACCCAGGCTGGCAGCCCTGAGATTGTGGTTCTGGCCCCAGGACCAGCATCCCCCAGCCTGTCTTTTAGCTGTCCCCTCTCCTTCAGGGTGCATCCCTTACCAGCCTTCCCCATCCTGGACCCACAGCCCAAAGCCAGGTTCTGTCTCTGCAGTGTCCTTTGGGGAGAACTGGGTATTTGAAGCAAGAAAAACAGGAGACCAGGGGTCAAGCCCACTGATGTGCTGTATGACCTCAGGCAAATCATCTAACCTCCCTGGGCCTCAGAGGCCCCACTTATCAAATGAGGAGGGGAAAAACATTTCCCTGCCGGCTTTACAGAGCAGCTGCCATCATGGACATAAAAGGCAAAAAGCCTTTGAAGAAAAAATGAAAATCGAATTCCAGGTACTAGCTTTCTGGGGTGGGAGTGGTAAGATTTGGGGTGTAATCTGGGTTGGAGAAGATGGGGAAGCTGTGAGCTCAGAGGGGAAGCCAGGAGGGGGAGTTGCCTCTGTGACGGTTGGGAACCAGGTTTCACTTTCTCTGAAAGATAGTGATCGTGGGTTTGTCCTCTGCTTCTTGAAGATTTATCTGAACTCAAAATGAAGGGCCCCTGGAAATAGTGCCTCCCTGGTCAACCTGCTATTTTTCTGTGGGGTAAACTGAGGCCTGTGTGAAGGCAGACAAGGCGAAGGAGAGGGTTTGGCCATGCTTGGGGGTCCCAGAGCATCCACCAGGTCCAGAAGAGCGTTTTTAGCCTGCACTCTGATGGCCTGGCTGGGAGAAGGCCTCGGAAGGGTGGAGAGTCAGGGCAAGGGCCCTAAGGACTGCCAGGGGCATGAGCTGCTCTGGCTAGAGAGAGCACTGGACCTGCAAAGCCCAGACAAAGAAAGCTGAGATGGCCAGAAAGGAGCAAGACTGGAGGCACCTGTCACTGCGCTCCCCTGATGCCCTGCATGTCCACCAAGGCTGTTCCAATCCGGTCTCCACCACTGTAGATGTGCCCACCATTACTCATTTATTCATTCAACAAACCTTTATTTGGCCCACTCTGGGCCAGCTGCTCCCAGGTGCTGAGGGTCCAGCAGTAGGCTAAACCGGATAAGCCTATGCTGAGGAGGCTCCTTCCCTGCCACCCGTACCCCGCCAAGGAAAGCCTAATACCTCACCATTGCCACCCCCACAGGGCAGTTCTGGATCCTCATCCAGAATGTCGCTTCTGCTAAATCCCTCATCTCTGTGCCCACCCCCGTGATGCTGGTTCCTAAAGCCCCTGCCAAGCTGGGATCCTTCTCCATTTCACATCCCTGATGTCATCTTGCAACAGGCTGGGTCCAGGATGCCTTCCTCATTGCAAGGAGGAGATGGAAGCTCTGGGAAGTTCAGGGGCTGGCTCGGAGCAGGAGAGCCAGATCTGGCTAGAGAGCTCCTTGCCCCTCTCAGCTACAGCTGACCACCTGTCGTACTCAGGGACAGCCAGCCCTGTCTGTGCCTTCACTCTATTATTCCCACCCCAAGGTCCAGGTATGCTGCACTATCTTCTTAGATTAAAGGGGTCTCTGAGACACTGAGGATGCCTGCCCCTTCTCCAGAGGGGCTCTCAAACCAGGCCAGATGATCATGCTCTTAGCACATGTACACAGCTAGTCAGCGTGCTGTGCACAGGCCCCAGGGACCACAGTCACAAATGCGAGGAGAGCTTGTATATCAAGCTAGGGCTGCTGCCACCAAGTCCCACGGACTGGGTTACTTAAATAACAGAAATTAATTTTCTCATGGTGCTGGAGGCTGGAAGTCTGAAATCAAGGGTGGGCTACTTCTGAGGCTTTGTCTCATCCATCTCTCCCTGTGTCTTCTTCACATGGTCTTCCCTCAGCCTGAATGTGTCCTAATTTCTTCTTATAGGACACCAGTTGGATTGAATCAGGGCCCACCCAGTGCCTTGACTTCATGTTACCTTAATTACTTCTTTCAAGGCCCTATCTCCAAATACAGTCATATTGTGAGGTAGTGCGGGTGAGGACTTCAGCAGAAGAATCTGGGGAGGATAAGATTCAGTCCTTGTAGCCTCTAAGGGGAAGGAACGGCTGGAGTTCTACAGGAAGTGGGGACCCTAGCAGAGGGTCCAGAGTTAGAGATGTGCAGAGTACAGGGAGTGGCCAGGAGGCAAGGAGGCCTGACCATTGGAGCGAAGTGTGAGGGAAGATGCGTCAGCGTTTCTGGTGAGGTCAGCGCCCAGTGACGTCCCTCTCAGCAGCAGGAAAAGCTTGCAACATGGCCCAGCCAGTATAAATAGGCTCCCCAACCACAGGAGCTGTCCCCTCTTCCCGGGCCACGTCAGCCAGGTCCTCGTGACTTGGAGGGGAAGAGAGGACAGGCTTGGTTCCTCAGAACTGCTGTTTCCTGGCCTTTCCAGTCCACCCTCCAGCTGCTGGTGGCCTTGTCTGGGATGGCCTGGTGGGCAGGGCAAAGCTAGAGGCAAAGGACCCACTCCACCGGGGAGCAGAAGGCAGACCCCAGCCTGCTGGGTGGAAGGTGGAGACCAATCCAAGTTCCAGTCTCAATCTGCAGTTAGCCCCGGTATTCTTGGCCCAGTTACATCCCTTTTGTGAGCCTCTGTAAACTGCAATGACATAACAACAGTGACAAAAAGACAAACAATTCAATTCAAAAACGGGCAAAGGATTTGAACAGACATTTCTGAAGAAAGAGGTGCGAGTGGCCACTAAGCATTTGAAATGATGCTCGACTGAGGAAAATGCAAATCAAAGCCACTGTGAGATACACTTCAGACCCACTGAGCGGGCTGTCACCAAAGATAGACAAGTGTTGGTGAGGATGTAAGAAATTGGAACCTTGGTACATTGCTGATGGAAATGGTACAGCCAAATTGGAAAATAGTTTGGCAGGGCCGGGCATAGTGGCTCATGCCTGTAATCCCAGTGCTTTGGGAGGCCAAGGCAGGAGGATCACTTGAGTTTGAGGAGTTTGAGATCAGCCCAGGCAACATGGCAAGACTCTATCTTTACAAAAAAAATTAAAATTACTTGGGTGTGGTGTCTCACACCCATAGTCCCAGCTGCTTGGGAGGCTGAGGCAGAAAGATCTCTTGAGCCTAAGAGTTTGAGATTGCTGTGAGCTATGACACATCGGTCCTCTACCCTGGGTGACAGAGTGAGACTCTGCCTCAAAAAAAAAAAAAAATCTGAAATTAAATGGTGGTGATGGTTGTTAACCTTGTGAATGAATATACTAAAAGTCACTGGAATACAGGGTATGCATGAAGTCCCTGTGCTGTGCAATTTACAATGTAACTATTTTAAATTGCACATGAACTTTATGGACACTTTATATACACTTTAAAATGAGAACTTTGATGGTATATGAATTGCATCTGAATTATTTAAATACAGTGGCAAGCGTACCTCCTAGGAGGACCAGTGGATTTCGGTGAGATGATGCACATGAGCACCCCCTGATGCATCACAGTGGGTGCGATAAACACTTACCCACCAGCCGCTGGGGCCAGATGAAGGAGGAGAATTGCTTACGTCATGGGGTGACTTTGAGGGCAGTTGGGAAAGGCGGTGTTACATAAATCCCAGGGTGAGCAAAGATCTACCAAGGCGTTCTCCTCAGGAGGTCATCAAGGCTACCTTGGGCTGGGGGAAACCCTGGGCTCACAGACTGCCACAGAGTTTTTCTGGGACCTTGTGTGTCCACAAGTGTAGGAAATCATGTACCCCGCCTGGTGCCTAGTAGTTCTCCCAAATTGAGTAACTGACCTGCCTTCCAGGGGCCTGAGCACATATTCAGAGAAGTATAACCTAGACAGAGGGCAAGAGAAAGGGAGACAGAGGGGAGACACTCCCGTCTGTTCAGTAATCTCTTACCACCTGCCTCCCACGAGCTGAATCCACAGGTCCTCAGACCAGGACCCTGGCACAGGGAGCCCCAGCCCATGGGGAAGGCAGGTGCAAGCCTGTAACCACACTGACTGGAATGACAAGGGTGCTACTCTGCTGTCCACTTTCTGGTGGCCTGAAATACCCTCCACTGCCCTCTCCGTACCCGGGGTCTTTTCTGTAAGATGAGGGGAATGGCAAGATGACTATAGAGAGCTCACAATCTTACAGAGCCAGACAGAGGCCCTTAGTGGATCTAAACAGTGAAATGTTACTCTAAATGAAAACAAAAAACTTTACCGTTGAACAAGGGAAGTCTGAATCCTGACTTTTCTCATGATGACAGCATGCAATACTTATTTTGGGTTTTTTTGTTTTGCTTTGTTCTTTTTCCTTCTTTCTCCTTCCTTCCTTCCTTTTTTTTTTTTTTTTGGTCACAGCTGGGTTTGAACCCGCCATCTCCAGCATATGGGGCCAGTGCCCTACTCCTTGAGCCACAGGCACTGCCTGCCTGCCTGCCTTCCTTCCCTCCTTCCTTCCTTCCTTCCCTCCTTCCTTCCTTCCTTCCTTTCTTTCTTTTTCTTTCTTTCCTTTCTTTCTTTCTTTTTTCCCCTTCTTTCTTTATTTCTTTTTTGAGACTGGGTCTCACCATGTTGCCCAGGCAACTCCTGAGCTCATGCGATCCTTCCACCTCCCACCTCAGCCTTTCCAGTAGCTGGGCCTACAGGCGACAACACCGTGCCTGGCAGGCATATAGTGCCTATTTTGAAAGATCAGATTCTGGCAAAAAATGTTTTAGTGCCTCAGGTTAGCCTGTGATAATTATCAGACACATTTCTGGAACCTAGTTCTAAGCTTTTCTCTTCTTTTCTTTCCTTTTTTTTGGCAGTTTTTGGCTGGGGCTGGGTTTGAACCTGCCACCTCCGGCATATGGGGCCAGCACCCTACTCCTTTGAGCCACAGGCACCACCCATTTCTTTTCTTTTTTTTTTTGAGACTGAGCCTCAAGCTGTCACCCTGGGTAAAGTGCCGTGGCATTACAGCTCACAGCAACCTCCAACTCCTAGGCTTAAGCAATTCTCTTGCCTCAGCCTCCCAAGTAGCTGGGACTATAGGCGCCCACCACAACACCCAGCTGTTTTTTGGTCGCAGTTGTCATTGTTGTTTAGCAGGCCCAGGCTCGATTAGAACCAGCCAGCTCTGGTGTATGTGGCTGGCACCTTAGCTGCTTGAGCTACAGGCACCGAAACTAAGCATTTCACTTCACTGAAGCTTGTGACCACCTCAGGAGGTACGTATCCTCAGTTTTGTCCTATGGATGGGGAAACTGAGACCTAAAAGGCAGAGGCCTTGGAAGGAGCAAATACAGTTTCAAGCCCATGTAGCCTTTCTAGAGCCACAAACTTGACCAGTATGCCTGGTGGGTCATCCAGAACTGAGTTTGCCAAGTGACTCAACAAAAGCAAAAACCACAGTTCTCATGGGAGCAGGAAAGGGGAGATCCTCTCCCCCCTCTCACAAAGGGAGGCCAGCCTGGACAGAAAGCAGGACAGCATGGAACCAGTTTAGAGAATGGCAGGCATGGCCCAAAGACTGACTGAAAGGGAGGAAAACGAGGATGGGAGGGTCACACATCCTGCTGGGCTTTGCTGCCATTGCAGCCTCTGGGGAGGGGCCTACAACACAGCTTGGTCATATATATTTGCTGAAAACAGTTCCCTGGCTTCCCATTACCATTCCAATAAGGCCAAAGTCACTACTATGGCCACTAGGTCCTGCCCACCTCCCCAGTCTTACTCATCTCTCTCTCTTACCTGCATCCTTCTCATTCCTTCAGGGAAACCGAGCTCTCACCTTTGGCCCTTTGCACATGCTGTTCCCTCTTCCTGAGCACTCTACCTACTGAACTGTCCCCAAGACATCAAAGTTCATTCCAAGTTCTACCTTTTTAAGGGAAGCCGTCCCTGACCATCCTCCACTCCAGACTGGTCCCTGTGACCCTCCTAGAGTACCATGCCTCCCTCTGTGTCATGCTCTTCACAGGTGGAAACTTTTACAAGTATAGGTTGTCTCCCCTGCCAGACAGTAAATTCTAAGAGGGTATGCATTGTGGTTGCAGCAGCTCCTTGTAGCCTCTCTGGAGCATAGCAGAGGCCCTAGAAAGTAGCAGGTGCTCATTGGATCCTTGGTGAATGGATGAATGGGCAGCCATGTAGATGCGGCCATCTGCAGAAGCCCCAGGAAAGGTGATCTGAGGCTCCCATGCTGTAGGACCCAGTTATGTCCCTGTCCCACACCTGGTGCACCTGCAGCGAGGCCCCTGGCAGGGAAGGGCCCCCTCACTGCAGGGAGGAGCGGGTCTCTCGGACCCTTGTCTGTGCACTTTCCCAGTTCCCTTTCCCAAGGAAATAAGAATTCTCTCATTCACAAAACACGAAAGCATGTGATCTTGCTTCTGGGCAGCTTCAAAGATGCTGACATTTTCCTTTATGGTAATTTTTTTAAAGCGAATTCAAAATCTGCTCTTTCACTCATTGCAGATTTCAACATTTCTGAAAAAAGAAAGGAAGAAAAAGCCACCTATGCTGCTTCCAAAGAACTCACTTTGGAATGGACTCCGTAGGAGCGGCACCTGATGGTCTCATACAAAGAGGCCAGTTCTTCACAGGAGGCGACAATCCTACATTATAAAAACAAAAACAAAAACCCAAACAGACAATTCACAGTGGCTTTTGGTCTCTCATGCAACTTATATTTAAGGACCCACTGTGTGTCCTGGGTATCAGGCTAAGTGCAGGGGATAAATTAGAGAGAAAGAGAAGTTTAAGGTCAAGTGAATTTGTCATGAGTGCATTTTTATATACAGGTTTTGAAGGGTGAGTGGACATACACAGACACAGAAACACACATGTGCCAATGCCACCCAGGACACAGAAGGGCCTGGAGGAGCCATTTGTTAGAGGGCCCATTTCTCACATCAGGCCACAGGATGGGGCGCCTGACCCACCAGCCTGGGTTACCTGGTGTCTAATAAAGCACCTGCATGCCCTAAGCAGGGCCAATCAGAATCATTCCCTGGGACTATCCCAGGGCGAGGGTTTCCGACTGGGATGCCATCAATTTGCCGTTATGATAAGCCACCTTTCCCAATCCCTACAGCCAAGAAAGCCAAAGGAGCACCTGAGCCCTGGTCCCTATTGAAGCCAGGGCCATCTGCATGGTGTGTCCCAGCCACAGAGGGCAAGATGTGGGTCTCCTGCTAGCTGAGGTGGTTTTTTGGCACTTGGAGCTAGGAGTCCTCGTGAGGAAGTGGGGTGGGGGCAGGCAGTGTGGAGGGAGGAAGTAGGCTGGGCTTGGGCACAGTAAGTGCAGAAGAAATCAGAGTCTTTGCTTAACAGAAAAGGCAACCAGAGAGGACAGTGGGAAGAGGCCAGGGTCCCAGTGGGCCTGTCTACAAAAGACAGCCTGGATCCCAGGGAGAAGTCTGGGACACAGAGGTGGGGCTCACTTGCAGGAAGGTACAGCCCAGAGGGGATGACCTGGAACAGGCACTGTGGCAAAGCTGCCTTCATTCCTCCCCCTGCTCTGTTGCTGAGGAAACTCTGGGCATTTATCTTGATACAAAAAAGAGAAACAAATCCTAAGGTTCTGATGGGAAAGAAGGCCACTCAAGCCTGTTTTATCCAAAGACCTACTGGGGACTGACCATTCAATGGGTGATGGGGTGGAACTGGCTGGGGTGGGACAGGTCACCCTGTCCAGAATGAGTGTGTAAGGAAGGAAGGTAGAATGATATGGCATTAAATGCAAATGCTGGGCACCTCCACAGTCAAGAAGGCAGAGCTCAGGGCCAGATGCTGTGGCTCACACATGTAATCCTAGCACTCTGGGAGGCAGGTGGATTGCCTTAGCTCAGCAATTCAAGACCAGCCTGAGCAAGAGCGAGACCCTGTCTCTAAAAACATCTGGGTGTTATGGCAGGCACTTGTTGCCTCAGCTATTTGGGAGGCTGAGGCAAGAGGATCACTTGAGCCCAAAAGTTTGAGGTTGCTGTGAGCTGTGATGCTATAGCACTCTACTGAGGGTGACCAAGTGAGACTGTCTCAAAAAAAAAAAAAAAAGGAACATAGAGCTTTATACTCAAAAGGTGGGAATAACCCTGATGTCTTTCAAGTGATAACAAATAAACAAAATGTGGTCTATCCACACAATAGAACATATTTGACTAGAAAAGGAATGATGTGCCAACACTGAACTCCAAAACATGATGCTGAGTAAAAGAAATCAGATGCACAAAGTCACATATTACACGATTCCGTTTATGTGAAATATCCAAAATAGATGAATCCGTAGAAACAGAAAGCAGACTGGTGCTGGCCGGGGGCTGTGGGGAAGGAGGTATAGGGAGGGATTACTAATGAGGATGGGATTTCCTTTTGTGGTGATGTTTGGGAACTAGACAGAGTTGATGGGTTGCCCAACATTATGAATGTACAAAATATCACTGAAGGCTCGGCGCCTGTGGCTCAATCGGCTAAGGCGCCAGCCACGTACACCTAAGGTGGCGGGTTCGAATCCCCAGCCTGGGCCCGCCAAACAACAATGATGGCTGCAACCAAAAAATGGCCAGGCGTTGTGGCGGGCGCCT
>CAUYQV010188373.1:0-20201 GCA_963574575.1 Galagoides demidoff
TTTTTTTTTTTGAGATGGAGCCTCAAGCTATCCCCCTGGGTAGAGTGCCATGGCATCACAGCTCATAGCAACCTCCAACTCCTGGGCTCAAGTGAGTCTCCTGCCTCTGCCTCCCAAGTTGCTGGGACCATAGGCGCCCGCCACAACACCCGGCCATTTTTTGGTTGCAGCCATCATTGTTGTTTGGCGGGCCCAGGCTGGGGATTCGAACCTGCCACCTTAGGTGTACGTGGCTGGCACCTTAGCCGATTGAGCCACGGGCACCGAGCCGTATCCAGTTTTGAAATATTTTTCATCTTATTTTGCAAAGATATTAAAAGTTAAAGCTAAAAACACAAAGTTGTACCTATGCTTTCCATTCATGTCATGAAAACTGTAGGAATGTGGTTTCAGTGTATGTATGTGTCCTTGCATGGTATGTGCAAAATAATTGGAGAAAAACATGGAAAAATAACTTGTTAAAGTTTTGGGTTTATGATTTATTAAAGTTAAAAAATTTTTATAGTAAATGAAAATGAAACTTTTAAGTCAGTCATATAATATGTATTAATTTTAAAATCACATTTTAAATTTAAATTTAGAAAAATAGTAAAAAGAACATTCAAGCACAGTCTACAGTTCTGTGCTGGATACTTACTCAGTTCAAAGTATTCAATATTCAAATATTTGGGAGATAAAAAAATATTCATTCTTGAGATATAGAACGGCTTTTTGAGGAAATTATTGGATTTGATTATTTATAGTATATTAGAGATGGGGCTTACTATAGTTTTCTGTATTCATACTTCTCTCTCTGTGGCCTCCTACCCTCCTGTTATTACCTTTGGCATATTTTGCATATTTTCTAGTAGATTAATGCCAAGTGACCTTGGTCACTATGATATTGTTTACATAGTTTTGTGTGCTTTTATTGGTAGGTGAAACCCTATCAGATAAAACTTCTTCCAGAAACAGAGGTTTGCCTTATGTTTTTGAGTGGTAACTTGAATAGTTAGAAGTAGAAAAAGACTAGGAAGAATTAGAATATTTTCAGTAAAAATATCCTTTTAAATCAATGTGCTAAATGACAGGAACCCAGAGTTTTTTCCTTTGAGTTGTGCATTAGTTTGTGCTTATTAGTTGAAGTGAAACAAACTGTATTCTGTAATGTCAGCCTATAAAAATGACCATTTTCTTTTTCAAAAAGCTTTTATTTATAATATCATAGTTATGTTTATTCGCAGGATTTTATACTTTGTTTATGATACTGCCTAGTAATCTTAGGTCAGATGCTAATTTGGAAGCAAAAGAAACAAATAAAATTCACCTGTGTGGTCTATGAACTTTGGCTTTTTCTTGGGAATACTTAGAGTATACCCTGTTTCCTTTTGTAGTGTCTTTATCTTAAAGGGAGAGAAGTGAGAAAAGTAAGACTAATGATTTATACAGCTCTGGAAATTTGGGTTAATTTTAATAGTAAATGTTTGTTGACATTTTATCTTGTGCCAGACACTATTCTAGGCACTTAACTTACATTGTTTGCTGCCCTCTCAAAGCCCTTTGAAGTAGAATTAAATTTCATTTCCTAGGAAAATTATATTGCTTTAGGATATTATATGATCATCTCTATTAGGAGCTTCCTTTCAATTTATGCATTTCCAGATAAAGAAGATTATTGAAGGATTAATGAGAAAAACAGGGATAACCAAAACTAATGAGAGATTTTAGAGAAGCGAAAAGATAAGAGAAATACTAACCCATTGGGAAAAAAAGCAGGCTCAGTTTAATGACATAAATGATAGTGCCAAAAGAAACACAGAGTGATCCAGATATACTAACCTTAGTATGTTGTTTATTGCCTTTGTTATCCTATAACATTTCTTTGGTTCACACATATTGAAAAGTATGTAATCAAAGAAATTAAATTTAACCAAGCAAGTAAATCTCTAAAAGAATAAATGTAAGATGGAATCACTTGAATGTTAATGAGACCTAGTGAATATTCTAATATATAAATTCAAATTAGTTTTACAATCTAATCGCAGTCCCTAAAAGCTTTGATATATCAATTTACCTATCAAGTATTTTAGGAAAACAAAGTTATAAAGTGGAAGGTTATATTACATATACACTTGTCCTTCCATCTTTATTGTTGAAACAAGGAAAAACTATAAGCATTTTTAAATTACTAGCCACAAAAATCAGTTTTCTTCTGATCTTTTCACGTGATTACGTAATCATGCCATATGAGTAATAGAATGAGACAGTGATATAAAATGAGTTTGTTCAGTCACTCATCAGATATTTATTGAGTACCTATTGTAAGTCAAGCACTGTTGGAGGCATTTTTGGTTTGTTAATGCAATTTTTATTTTTAAGTGACAAATAATAATTGTATTATATATTTATAATACATAAAACGCTGTGATGTTTTGACATATGTATACATGTAGAATGATTATATCAAGCTAATTAAAACATATCTGTCACCTCACATACATTTTTTTCATAACGAGGACATTTAAAGTCTATTCTTTTAGCAATTTTAAAATATACAATACAGTTTGTTGGTTTTTTTTTTTTGAGACAGAGTCACATTTCATCACCCTGGGCGGAGTGCCATGGCATCATAGCCCACAGCAACCTCAAACTCTTAGGTTTGAACAAATTCTCTTGCCTCAGCCAACCGAGCAGCTGGGACTATAGGTATGCACCACTACCTAGTTTTTTTGTTTTTGTTTTTGTTTTTTTTTTTTTTTGGTAGAGTTAAGATCTCTTACTGTGACCTTGAACTCTTGAGCTCAGATGACCTACCCACCTCAGCCTCCCAAAGTGCTAGGATTACAGGTGTGAACTACCATGCCAGGCCTTACAATACATTATTATTGACTGTGGTTACCATGTTGTACAATAGATTTTGAAAATATATCTTCCTTCCTAACAGAAACTATACCCCCCGGTTAGTATTTCCTCATTCTCATCTTCTCCCCAGCCTTTGCTCTCTACTTCTCTAAGTTTGATTTTTTTAGATTCCCTATATAAGAGATCATGTGGTATTTGTCTTTCTGTGCCTGGTTTATTTCTCTTAGCATAATGTCTTCCAGGTTCATCTGTATTATCAGAAATCAGAGAATTTCCTTTAATAAAATTGGAGTTTCATACCAGACAATTTCCTTCTTTTTGATGGCTGAATAGTGTTCCTTTGTGAATACTTATCACATTTTCTTTAGCCATTCATGAATTGATGGGCATTTAAGTTGATTCTTTATTTTAGCTATTCTGAATAATGCTTCAGTGAATATGACATACTGATTTCAATCTTTTAAATAGAGGTAGGGTCTTACTCTATGTCCCAGGCTGGAATGCAGTGACATGATAATAGTTCACTGCAACCTCAAACACCTGGGCTCAAACAGTTCTCCTGGCTCAGCCTCCCAAGTGGCTAGGACTACAGGTATACACCCATCTATGTTAGAAGTATTTTGGATATGACAGTGGGCAGGGGAGTTCCCTGTCCTCACAGACCTTAAATTTCCACAAGAAAGATAGACAGTAAACATAATAAGTAATATCCATTAAAAGCTATGAAAAAACAATAGGACATTGAAAAGAGAAAGTGGTAAAAGGTGTAATCAACCTGTAATTTTAGAGAAGTCAAGGTAGGCCCTCATTGAGAAGTGATGTTTAAGCAAAGACTTGAAGGAGAGGTGTAAGTTTAGTCTAGAGAATATGTGACATAAGAGCCTTTCAGGGAAAAGGAATAGTCAATACAAAAAGGCTTCAAGGTTATAGAGTGTTCCTACCACAATTGAGGACCAGCAAGGAGACCAGTGTGGCTGGAGAGTAGTGAGTAAGGGAAGAGGATTAGTAGACAGATAGGAAGATACCCAGGTAGCAAGGATCCAGACTCTGTATGGCCTTGAAGGTCATTTTTAGGACTTCGGGTTTTATTCTGTAGTGTGATAGGCTGGCGTTGAACAATTTTCAGCAGAAAAGTGACAAGTGATCTAACTTGTGGTCTCAAAGAATCTGTGGGCCTACTGTGTTGATAATTGGCTATTATCAACTGGGATTACTGATAGCCCAGTTCTTCTAACCCAGTTAAGGAGCAAGGACAGAATCAGAGAGACAATTTAAGAGGATATTGCAATAATCCAGGCAAAAGAGAATGGTGGTTCTGACTAGAATGAAAGCAGTGGAGATAGTGAGAAATGGTTAAATTCAGGATGTATTGTGAAAGCAGGGCCCACAGGATTTCCTGACAGTTTGGATGTGAATGTATGAGAAAGAGAGGAGTTAAGAATGACTCCAAGGTTATTTGCATGAGCAATTCAGTGAATTAGAGTTGCCCTCAACTGAGACAAGGAACACAGTAATCTAAGTGGAGTTGATTTAGGAGATGGGCATAGATGAGAAGGTCAATTTTGGACAGGTTAAATTTGAGATGTCACAAACCTCTGTAAACCTGGTCCTGGGATTACTGATAGCCCAGTTCTTCTAACCCAGTTAAGAACTCAAACCAATTATTCTCACAGTTTTTTGGCTAACTAACTAATATGCTATGTGTGAAGTTCATTCAACTTCAATAAATGTTTCTTTTCCTTTTATATACTTCATCATTTAAAGGGCAAGGCCACTTAAAAGTAGGAGCTCCACATTTAGCCTCTTCAGTCTTTAGTAGTGATGGTATGATGAATTATGACAGAATTATGTTTACCTTCTTTACTAGAAAATGAGAAGTAATTGGATTAATGAAGCATATGGCAAAATATAAGGTAACATTAGGCTAAATGTGATGGGTGAAGGGAAAAAAATTAAAAAGATAAAAACAGAATACCGGCCTACATTTCCAATTGAACACTGAGAAACAATATCTACACCACTGTTCCTGAGAAGGGACACTAAGAAAGGGGCTTCAAAGAGGGTGGGAGAAAAACCTGGCCTGCAGTACCAGGAAGTCTGCAAGACCCCAAGAATGTGGGTATGACCAAGAGAAGGAGACAATCAGTGACCATTAGAAAAAGGAAATATTGCCTGGAGGTGCAGAGAGGCCAATGAAAGACTTGCAGCAAATTTTAAATGGAGAGGGTTATTTATACCCCTGCAGGTCTTTGTGCCTCTGTCTCTCTCACCTTGTCTCCTCCATGAGAGGGACCCACCTCCAACTCTCTTTGGAAGTGCTCTAAACTTTTCCTAAATAAAATCTCTTTGTTACCCTCAAACTTATATAGGTTACTTTTGATTTCTACACTACTACTATGCTACTCCAGTTTTATTTCCACTTTCCATTTATTTTTGCTTTTAATTACCACCATGCCTTTGTTGAACTTTCTAGCTCACCCCAGTAATGGAACCAGATCAACTGAGTTTAGAGAACTGAGACCCCTGACTCCCAACAGTTCCTATACTTCGGGGTACATTGGAATTATGTGGGTATCTCTTAAGAATACCCTATTTGGCTCCTACTCCCAGATCTTCTGATTTATTGGCATGGAATGAAGAAACTTGGGTATCAATGCAGCAAAGTTTGAGAACTACTATGGTGCACTCTTTTTTCCTAATGGAACTGCCACTAAAAGTCACAGTATTCAAAGTCCCTTCCAAAATTCTTTTCATTCTTTGCTGGTGCAAAAAAAAATGGAAGCAGCATTGTTAAGGAAAGGCCCTCTCTAAATCATGCAAAGACATCACTGTTAAATTTATCATAGATATCAGCTCTTCACCTGGCCGTTTTTTCATGGCAAAAGTGAACCGTAAATTGGAGGCAACTATGCTGTCATGGAGGTTATGTTAAAGTTGGAATAAAGACACTGTTATTCTAATCCCAGTTATTCTACTTACTAGTAGAATTAAGATGGGAAATTCATTTAATCTTGCTGAAGTCTCATGTTTTTTCTTCCTATATGAGAATAACCAAATCTGTTTTGTATGGTATTGTAAAGATTTTTAAAAGCTAATGTATGTGAGTGATAATTGCTGGTCAAGCTTTGGTTGTTTATTTATGCAATTATTCAAGTCAACATTGCCTAGTTTAAATTTTTAGAAAAGTCTATGTAAAAACACAAAGTAATGTATGTGAAGGTAAAATATAACTATATGAAGATATTAAAAATTTACTATTTGAAATAACATTGTACAGTGTAATAATTTCCTATATGTGAGTAGATAATTATTTTTTCTGCATTTTTTCACTGCCTTAAGAATAGGATTCTATATACTTTAGATAATAAATGCTACTGAACTTACAGTGTAGTAGAGGAAGTGTTATTTTGTGTTTATTTTCTATATAGTATAGTCCTCTGGCTAAAATATTAGCTTTATACTCAGCCCTGGGTTTTAACACAAATGTTACCACTTGTTAGCAAATTTGTGTCAGGGGACATGTTCTAAGACTAAAGTTTCTTATCTTTTTATTTTGGAAAAAATAATATCCATCTTTTAAGGGCTGTTACTGGGTTCATATGTAAGGCCCTAAGCATAGTGGCTGGCGTGAAGCATGCAGGAAATGTTAATTTCTTTTATCTCTCTGAGGATGGTAATCTCAGGATAGTGCAGGTGACCCTTAAATAACAGAGGGGTTATGGACACTGTTCCCCAGCGCAGCAGAAAATCCACATATAACTGTTGACTTCCCCGAAACTTAATTAATAGCCTACTGTTGACTAGAAGTCTCACTGATGAATAGTTAACACATATTTTTTGTTATGTGTATTATATAGTATATTCTTATAATAAAATAAGCCAGAGAAAAGGAAATGTTATTAAGAAAATCATAAGAAGGAGAAAATATATTTACTGTTTATTAAGTGGAAGTGGATCATCATGAAGATCTTCATCTACCCTCATCTTCTCCAGAGCTGGCAGGTTTGAATCCAGCCCAGGCCTACCAAACAACAATGACAACTACAACCAAAAAATAGCAGTGTGTTGTGGAGGGTGCCTGTAGTCCCAGCCACTTGGGGAGGCTGAGGCAAGAGAATCATTTAAGCCCAGGAGTTTGAGGTTGCTGTGAGCTGTGACACCACGGCACTCTACTGAGGGCAACATAGTGAGGCAACTCTGTCTCAAAAAAATCTGAGTAATAATTTTTAAGTAGCTTAAAATTTTTAGGAATCATTTTTGAAATTTCTTTTGCTGGTATCTCTCACTTTAGCTTTTTAAAAAACAATTTTTTAGGGTGGCCCTTGTAGCTTAGTAAGTAGGGTACCCACCACATACACCCAGGCTGGCAGGTTCGAACCCGGCCTGGGCCAGCTAAACAACAATGACAACTGCAACAAAAAAAATAGCCAATGTTATGGTAAGCACCTGTAGTCCCAGCTATTTGGGAGGCTAAGGCAAGAGAATCACTTAAGCCCAAGAGTTTGAGGTTGCTGTGAGCTGTGACGCCACGGTACTCTACCGAGGGTGACATAATGAGACTCTGTCTCAAAAAAAATTTTTTTTTACTAATGCATAACAGATGTATATAGTTTCATTTTGACTTTTGTGTTCCTCCCACAATGTTTATTTTGTGTGCTTTTTCAGATAATAAAAAGAATCATTTTACCTTTAAGCTTACACCATGGATAGCACAAAAGAGAAGTATGACAATCACAAAGATGACCTTCTGCTTAGGATGGGACTTAATGATAATAAAGCAGGAATGGAAGGATTAGACAAAGAGAAAATTAACAAAATTATAATGGAAGCCACAAAGGTATGTTTCTTGTTTCTTTTAAATAGTTATAATTCAGTAACTTTCTGTTTAAAAAATAATAATTGTTTTGAATATCATTTTTATTTAAATACATAATATTAAGCTACAAAAGGGTAAAGAATAACCTCCTTTCTGTTGTTTTGCTCTTGCCACCCCGCTTTCTACTTCATATGTATATAATGTGCATGTAAAAGCAAAATAATGTTCATGTTCTTGTTCACCCATTTAAAAAAAAAATGAAAAGAGATATAATCTTTTTTTTTAATTGGAGCATTGTAAATTAATGCTACATAATATTGCCTTGGATTGACAAATCCAAAAAAATTGGTAGTACATTGTGTTAGCGTGGATTCAGAATGGTAATACATACTCATGTATTAATTGTGGAAGCATAAATTGATACAGCCATTATGGAAGGTAATTTGGCAATTCATAAATATCACACATGTATATGTTCTTCTGTGCTATAAGCATTTGGTGGAGTAATTCTACTTCTACAAATCTCTCCTATAGTTATACTTGCACTTATAAAAAGTTATGAAGTACAAGGTTCTTCATGGTAGTATTGTTTATAAAAGACTAGAAATGACTCATATGCCCATCAATAAAGATTTTTACTGATTCAATAAATTATATACACACAGAGGCATAAAAAGAATGAAGATCTTTAATTACTTATACAGAAAGACCTCCAAGTCATATTATTGAAAAATTTAAAAAACCCAAAGAACCAAACAATTACTGTATTGTCCTATTTTTGGTAAAAGAAAAAGGTGGAGGAGTGTTAATATTAAGGCAAAAGGACATTCTATTCAATAAGTAGTGCTGGGACAACTGGATATCCATATCCAAAACAGATGAACTTAAGCCAGCAGGTACAGTGGGACATGCCTATAATTTCAGCTGTTCATGAGGCTTAAAGTCAGAAGATTGCTTGAGCCCAGGAGTTGAAGCATAGGCAAAATTGTGAGACCCCTGTCTCTTAAAAAAATAAAAAGTAAACTTAGACCCTCACATTACACCATACATAAAAAATTAACACAAAATAAACTTAAAGAGCTAAAATAATAAAACTTTGAAAAGAAAACATGAGAAAAACTTTGAGCTAGGCAGAAATTACTTACATAGGACATCAAAAGCACAGTCAATATTACACAGAAGTTCTGCTCCTAGGTATATAACCCAAGAGGAATGACAGCATATGAGGACGGACAGTTAAATTCAGGAACTTGTCCTAGATAAAGTGCTATATACCTTGTTGCTGAATATTACTATGGTCACCTATGAAGTACTTCCCTTGGCCATCAAGTGGCTAGTGATATTCAGCAATGAGGTATGTAGGTAGCACTTTTTCTAGGATGAGTTTGCAGACTTAATTGTCTGACACCATATGTTCACACAAAAACTTGTACACAAATGAGTATTGATATCAGTTTTCATAATAGCCAAAAAGTAGAAATAACCTTACTATCATTCTGACAAATTAATAGACACTATTTTCAGTGATAAAATGATGGGCAGTTTTTAAAAGTATTTTTTACATATTCTTTAATGACATAACATTAAATTTTGGAAAATACTTTTTAAGGAGTAATTTTTAGTGAAAGAAATAACTGATGACCCAATCAACTAAGTCCTTCAAGATCTTCACTTATCTCAGGGAGTTTGTACTATGCTAAGTACTGGCTCACAACAATCCTCTGATTTAGGTAACTAGTCAATAAATTCATTTTACTAAGGAAACTGAGGCATTGAAATATTAATTTTGTAACCACTCAGCTAGTAAGTAGTAGAGCTAACTCTAATGTTTAGTCGATTCTCATTCCAGAATCTTAACAGGTCGTATTACAGTGATGCTTTCCTTCAGACATTTTTCTTATGTTTTGTTCTGTTTTCCTTTATAGGGATCTAGATTTTATGTAAATGAGCTCAAAAAGGAAAAGCAAGTCAACCAACGAATTGAAAATATGATTCAACAAAAAGCCAAAATTACCAGCCAGCAGCTATGTAAAGCCCAAGTACAGGTATTAATTCAAATGTTAAATAAAGTAGAAGCTAGTTGCATAATAATTAACAGTCAAATGCATTATAGGCCAAATGTGGGGGCATATGCCTGTAATCCCATATGCCCTGTAATCTGGGAGGCCAAAATGGGAAGATCCCTTGAGGCCAGGAGTTCAAGACCAGGCCTGAGCAACATACTAAAACCCCTATCTGTACAAAAAATATAAATATTAGCTAGCCACAGTGGTACCTACCTGTAGACCCAGATACTCAGGAGGCAAAGGCAGAAGAATCTCTTGAGCCTAGGAGTTTGAAGTTACAGCGAGTTTTGATAATGCCACTGTACTGTATCCTGGGCAATAGAGAAAGACCCTGTCTCTTAAAAAATGCATTATCAAGTCTTAACTGCAAAGGTAAAATGTGCATGTTCATTATATTATAAAGTGTACACATTCACCAAATGTACATCCTCTGCTGAATATTGCTGTACTCCTTCACATAAAAGACTGCACACCTAGACATTGCCCCATCTATTACACAACAGAGTAAGTGAAGTCTTAATCAGATTGAGTGACTTGTCTGCCTTCATAGGACAGGTAGTTGGAAGAGCTAAGATTTAACTCACAGCCTTTGTTCTTTTTATTACATACATACTTTGCAGCTAGAAAAGGCCACAGGATAAATATGGTGTGATTTCTGCAAAAAAAGTCACGGGGGTGGGGGGGATACTGTTGGGGGGAATATATATATGTATATATATATTTGAGGGAACATGTTAACTAATTAAATTAGAAAGTAGCTTAAAACATAATTGTGTGATAGACAAAAAGTCACAATATAGATTAGAATGCCAAATGTATATGACTTTTTAAAATTACACATAAGACTTCTAAACACTTGAGACTTTTGGCTTCTCCTCTAGGATCTTTGGGGAGTTAATATTCAGAATTTCCTCTGTTATTAAAAATTATTACAGTAGAAAAAACTGGAGGGTACCATGTGGTAGAGTGATTACTCAAAGCAATCAGATTTCTGCTGGTAAAACTAAAGTCATGGCCAGATAAGTTTACTATTCATCAAAAGCTGATCTAATATTAACAAAACACTAGGCTATAAGATAGCAATAAATTTATATAATAGTTATCTAATATGCTACAAAATTCTTCTTTTGTGATAGAGTTCAAAAATAGTAAGTTTTGGCTAGGCACCTATGGCTCAAGTGGCTAAGGCGCCAGCCACATACACCTAAGGTGGTGGGTTCGAATCCAGCCTGGGCCCACCAAACAACAATGACACCTGCAACCAAAAAATAGCTGGGTGTTGTGGTGGGCACCTGTGGTCCCAGCTACCTGGGAAGCTGAGGCAGGAGACTCGCTTGAGCCCAGGAGTTGGAGGTTGCTGTGAGCTGTGATGCCATGGCACTCTACCCAGGGGGACAGCTTGAGGCTCTGTCTCAAAAAAAAAAAAAAAATAGTAAGTTTTGTTTTCTTTACCAAACTATAATATGTCATTTTTTGATATATACTTTCCCAGAGCATAAGATAAATTCTTTTTTAACTTAAAAATATTCGAGGATACAAGCATTTTGTTGCACTGGTAAATAATGTGATGCTAAAGTCAGGGCTTTTAGTGTATCTATCACCAGAACAGTGTACACCTGATAGGTAAGCTTTTATCTCTCACCACCTTCTCACCCTCCCTTTTTCTTGGTTTTCAATGTCTTTATCACCTTTTTGTGCCCTTCTGTACCTATCATTTAGCTCCCACTTACTATTGAAAATGTGATGTTTTTCCTTTCTTAAAATACATAAGATAATGGTCTCCAGTTCTATCCGAGTTGCTACAAATAACATTATTTCATTCAGTTGTATGCCTGAGTAATATTCCGCAGTGTGTGTGTGTGTGTGTATGTACGTGTGTGTGTACATACATATATTATGGTGTATGTGTGTATATATATATATATGCACACATATACACAATTATACATATATGCACATGTATATATACACACACACACACACCATATTTTCTTTATCCACTCATCAATTGATGAGCACATAGGTTGTTTTTATATCTTGCAATTGTGCTATGATAAACATTCAATACAGGTGCCTTTTTTATAAAATGACTTATTTTTTTTTGGCTAGATACCCAGTAATGGGATTGCTGGATTGAATAGTAGGTCTACTTTTATTTCTTTGAGGAATCTCCTGTTTCCCATAGACGATGCACTAATTTGCAATCCCACCAACATTGCATAAGCATTCCTTTTTCACTACGTCAACAGCAGAATCTATTTAATTTTTTAACTTCTTAAATAGTCATTCTAACAGGATAAGGTGGTATCTCACTGTGGTTTGAGTTTGAATTTGCCTGATAATTAGTGATATTGAGCTTTTCTTCATGGGTTTGTTGGATTTGTCTATCATCTTTGAAAAAACTCTGTTCATGACTTTTGTACACTTTTTGGTAGGCTTGTTTGGTTTTTTCCTTACTCGAGTTCATTATAAATTCTGAATATTGGTCTTTTGTGACTTCTATAGTTGGCAAATATTTTCTTCTATTCTGTAGATAGTCTGTTTACTCTGATAATTAGTTCCTTTGCTTTTAATGTAATTAAGTCCCATAGATTTATTTTTGTGGTTCTGTTATATGCTTTTGGGGTCTTTCTTAGTAGTCTTTCAAAAAATGCTAAGTCAAGAAAACAAAAAACATTGTTTCTGAAATAGTCTCCTCAGGGTAATAGAAATGGGATTTGTTTAAACAAAATAAGACATAATATAACAACTTGAACTATACCTAAGAAATGCAAACAAGTAACATAATCATTTATACTCTCATACAATCTGAAATTTACAAAAGGAAAGAAAGTATACCATAGAGTTTTGTTTGAGCATATTTCAATGATAAAGACTTAACAAAATATATTTCAGGTAAGCATCATAAGATAATAGAAAACAGGCTTTGGTATAACCTGGTTTTCAGGTCTAGTTGTAACATTTACCAGCTTCACGACTTAGAGGGAGACTCTACCTCTAAAAATAGCGGGGCATTGTGGCAGGCCACTATAGTCCCAGCTACTTGGGAGGCTGAGGCAAGAGAATCGCTTGAGCGCAGGAGTCTTGAGATTGCTGTGAGCTATGACACAGCACTCTACCCAGGGTGACAAAGTAAAGCTCTGTCTTAAAAAAAAGAATGGAAAAGCAAGAATCCAATGTACTCAATTCTGATATGAGGACAATTGATGATCTAGTACATGGTAGTGGGTAGGGGAATGAGGGAGTCAGGAGAGGGACAAAGGGAGGGGGGAAGGGGCAATCTGGTGTGTGACACACCTCTTGGGGGTAGGACTTAATTATAAGAGGGAATTTATCTAACAAATACAATCAGTGTAACCTGGTTAATTGTACCCTCAATGAATCCCTAACAATTAAAAAAAAAAAACCAACAGTAGTGGTGTGCATCTGGCAGATATACAAAGAGTTTAGACAAGGGTAACAAATGAGAGATAGTAAAGGAAAGTGAAACATAAGTGGGGAGGTAAACACAAGAAAAAGAATATATTGCTGAAGAGACAATCATAGAATGAGTCTGAGGAGAAATTTTTCTTATTTGGTTTGCTTTTTATTTATTATCTTTTTCTTTTCTAGATCATTCTGGATCAAGATAGTTCATTTACCACTCTCTTATTCTCACTTGACTCTATCTCACATATTTTGGGGATTAATATAGGGAGGTTTTAGTTTATGCTTGTTTTTATTGGTTTCCATAATTTGTGTCTAGTCATGATGCTATTCTCCAGTTCAAAATTGAAGTTCTAAAAGAAATAGTTAAAATTAGTATGATAAATTAGACTAATATGGATAAGTTCCTTTTATTAGGTATGATATCTGACTGCATGAAGTTTGTCTTTTTCAAAGTTTTACTACTAATACTGCTTTCTCTTTTTTAATCAACTTTAATATATTGCTATAAATTTTATTAACTTTTCTCCTATAAGCTTTCCCTTCCCATCTCTTATGGAGAAAGAGTTTAAGGCAGATAAAGTCTTTTTTCTGAAGGAGCTCACAATTTGATGTCTTGACATAGTAAATGCAGGAGAAGGAACATTAAGTTCTGTGGCATGAAGGGCAGAGATCCAATTAAGTTACCAAAAGGTATTTGAGTTGATTCTTGAAAGCCTATGACAGAGCTAGGGAAGGCATTCTAGACAGAGGAACAGCCTGAGGAAGGCACAGAGTACACCAGGTGATTTAGTTAAGTTGTATCCCAAACAGGAACAGGCCCTCTGAAGAGTCTCATTGACACTGACAAATATGATTGAGGGTAATTGTTTCTAAAAGAGAAATTATAGTTTAATCTGCTATGGTAAACTAGTGTCCCAATAGAGGCAAGGTTGGGGCCCAACATGGAGAAGAAAGTCACATTATGCTCCTACAGCTCTCCACTTTGAGAAAACTTGCTATAGGAATATCTACATGATGTAAATTCCTTTTATTCCAGATACCAATTCTTTTGTCTATTTGTGCTGTTTTCTCCTCAGCTTTTGATTGCTTTGTTATTCAGCTATCCACTGATCCTTATGGTAGTAGATTGCATCTATTAAACTTGTACCATATGTCAGTCATTGTTCCATGTTTCTTATGTTTTCCAGCTCCTTCATAGCTTTATTCTATTCTGATTCTACATTAATGGTCTTAGCGACTTCCCTATATGTTGCATAGATCAAAACCATGATACATAGCTGGGCATTGTGGCAGGCACCTATAGTCCCAGCTATTTGGGAGGCTGAGGCAAGAGGATCACTTGAGCCCAAGAGTTTGAGGTTGCTGTGAGCTATGACGCTACAGCACTCTACCTAGAGCAACAGAATGAGATTCTATCTCAAAAAAGAAAAAAAAAACCTATCATACAGCCACATCCAGGTGCAGGGTAAGCTGGGAAATTGAATATTTAGTTTTTTTAGCCTCTGTGGTAGACGCAGACCACTAAAATGGAACAGTTAGAAATGAATATGTCTGCTATATAATCTCTTTTCTTACTTGCCTGTTTTGATTATTTTACCCTTTCATTTCTCTTTATTCTTTCTCGTCAATCTTAACTTTTTTTGTCTGAACAAACAAAAATTCTTTAAAGATTAAGATTCTTTACTACTATTAGTAGTACTACTGTTACTATTGACATATACAGAGGGTGCCAACAAAATGTATAGACAATTTAAGTGAGGAAAAAAAGTGTATTAAAATTGTAATACTGGGGTAGCGGCTGTGGCTCAGTGAGTAGGGCGCCAGTCCCATATACCAAGGGTGGCAGGTTCAAACCCAGCCCTGGCCAAAACTGTAACAAAAAATAGCCAGGCATTGTGGTGGGTGTCTATAGTCCCAGCTACTTGGGAAGCTGAGGCAAGAGAATCCCCTAAGCCCAGGAGTTGAAGGTTGCTATGAGCTATGACGCCATGGTACTCTACTGAGGGCAACAAAGTGAAACTGTCTCTACAAAAAAAACCCAAACTGTAATACTGAAGTCATAGGTAAATGTTACAGGTATATATTGAGTATTACAATTTTAATACAGTTTTTTCCTTGCTTAAAATGTGCATACATATTTTGGCACCCTCCAGTATTGAAGTTCATGAAAAATCAATTACAGCTTAAGTTTTCAATTTTTATTTGTACGGAGTAACATTTACCAAATTTTAGCATTATAAAAGTAGTTCTACAAAAGGAATATTTACATTATACTTAAGTACCTTCAGTTGTATGTTAACTAGTCAGCATAAATATCACTAGCCAAAGATACAATCTTTTGTTGTACATTTCCTTTGTTGCTATTTTAAGACATTAATATTATGAGTCAAATGGAAGTTGTTTATTTTACCTAAATTGAACCTTTGAGTTACCATAAATTGTTCTCCAAATTTATGAAGCAGTAAAGTCATCTGATACAAGCAATTAGATTAGTTCATTGATTCAGTAGATTTTTATTAAGTTTCTGCTTTGTGCCAGGGGGTATGGAAAGGTGAAAGAGTGATAGGGAATGATACCTGAGAATAAGCTATAGCCTGTTTGTCAAAATAAAAGCAATTACCACCCTTAATAAACAATAAGATATACCTAGATAAATATCCATGAACAACCATAAAATATGCAACCGTAGGTGGATGAGTGAATGAAGAATGGATGGATGGATGGATCCATGGATGGACAGACAAAGACAGAGAGTTGCCTAAAATTAAGATTAATGTTGTGATTAATTATGTTTCAGTATTATGTTGTCTAAATGTGTGTTAACTTTTTAAAATATTAAGGTTGACAGATTTGCAATGGAATTAGAACAGAGTCGGAATTTGAACAATACCATAGTACATATTGACATGGATGCTTTCTATGCAGCTGTAGAAATGAGGGACAATCCAGAATTGCAGGACAAACCCATTGCTGTAGGATCAGTGAGTATGTTGGTAAGTTGGAAAAGATTAAAAATAAAAATGAAATTTCATAATATATTTAAGTAAGCCTTACTGGTTCATGAAGGAGGAATTCTTTACTGAGGTCCTCAAGTTTGCTGAGTATTTTTCTGGGTTTCTTATATATGCTCACTCAATATTTTGAACATACTTTAAGTTACTAGTTTTTATTTTCATTTGACAAAAATCAAACTCAGAGGAATATTTAATAACTCACCCAAAGTTATAAACCTGGTAAATGATAGAGTGACGTTGTATCTTTCATTGTAAATTAAATTTTTTGTAGGTAACTATTCTGGTTGAAAAGAAATAAAAAAAGGAAATGTTCTAAAGCAGAGGTGGTGGGCAGGCCAAAACCAGCCTGCTACCCATTTCTGTAAATAAATTTTATTGGAACAAAGTCACACTAATGTATTTATTACCATTGCTGTACTGAAAGAACAGAGTCAGTAATTGCAACAGAGACCATGTGATTTATAAAGGCTAAAGTGATTACTATCTGGATTTCTATAGAAAAGGTTTGCCAATCCCCAGTTCCAGAGTAACGTAGTTCATTAATATGGTACATTTAGAATGCATTTAAATTATTTTCCCCATGACTTGGAAACTTTGCTTTTCTGCTTACTATGTTGCCCTCCTTTTTGCCACTATAGCCATGAAAGGTAAAAATGACCAGGATAGCTGTGTGTGATCAAAAATGTATTGGGAATTAAAAGTAGTGACTAGAGAAGATGGATTTTGGTATTAAAAAACATACTAGAGAAACAAGGAGAGGTCTTCCCTGTTCCTAACTCTTCCACTCACTTAGATAACTGTAAACCTAATTCCTACAGAGTTATTATTTTATCATAAAGTTATAATTTGTTCTTTATCTCTATTTCCATGAATATGTAGGCAACTGACAACTCTTGTCCCAAAATAATGTTTATTGAAAGGATACCCCCCTTTCCTACAAACCACTAATAAATATTTGAAAAAATTAACTTTTTAAAGTTATAACACTATACATTTACATATGTATATATGTATGTACATGCATACATACTATAGCCATGTTAGAAGTAAACTGCTTGTACGATCCACAAAATATTTCTTTTCCTACAGTTTCTTTTCTCCTAAAAGTTGGTTATTATTTCCAAATTCAAAATGATTGTTATCTTTAAGCTAACATTACCCCTTTTATATGCTAAACTAATATGTTTCCCCTATAATGGGATTTAAAGCATAATTGTTTTTATCCTACTTAAAAAGAGTATAGCTATAAATTAATGAGAGTGGTGGTACATACATGTTTGATTATTTTAGTCTATTAAAGGTAAGAATTCTTTTGGTGTCAATTTGTTTGGTTTTTCGAATGTTCTAACTTGACACTGATAGTTGAAACTTAGACCCTGTGGCAGTTATCTATTACTTTATAACAAACCCCTTCAGTACTTAGTACACAACCATTTATTTGCTCAGGATTCTGTAATTTGAACACGATTCAAAGGTGATGGCTCAACTCCACATCTACCTGGGGTTAAGTAGGGCTATTTA
This sequence comes from Galagoides demidoff, assembly GCA_963574575.1. Taxonomy (NCBI): domain Eukaryota; kingdom Metazoa; phylum Chordata; class Mammalia; order Primates; family Galagidae; genus Galagoides; species Galagoides demidoff. The sequence goes on from CAUYQV010188373.1 coordinate 17,688, forward strand.
ACTGAGGCTGGAAGATCCCATAGCTTCACTCACATGTCTGGCACTTTGACTGAGGTGACTAGAATGGCTTCCAGCCTTGCCTTCAAACTTTCTCCTCTCTATACGATGCATCATCATGTAGTAATCTACCCCAAGACCTTGGCAATGGTTGTTAGGTCACAAAAAGCAAAGGCAGAAGCCATTCTTAGGGCCTAAGTTTCAGGAATCACACAGTGTCATTTCCCTCACATTCTTTTCATGAAAGCAAGTCACAACACAAGTCATTTGACAGGAGGAACTAGAACCCACCTTTTGATAATAATTATAAAATATTGTGGTTGTGATTTATACTCTACCCCAAAGTTATAGAGTTTCCATCTAAAATTTTGTTTCTACTCTACTGTAGATCTAGTATTCATATCAAGTCCATTAAACATATTTGTATTGGTTTGTCTTTCTAGTGCCTCTTTGTTTTTTGTTCCAAATGGGGACTATGGATTATTCTAGTTTTGAGTACTATCAAGACTTTTTAAATGTCACTTAAAAATCATTAATGGAAATAGATATTATTCTGAAATAATTATTTCATTTGATTATTGTATTTTGCATTTCTTTGGATTCTCACTTGAGATTCCAAACAAGGATTCCATTTGTGATACTTTTTTTTTTTTTTATATGTAAATGGTACTATGGTCTGTCACATTGACACAGACTATTGTCAGGTATCGTCATCAACAAGGTTTAATAGGTAATACTCTTCTTTTTACTCTCATACTTTTTTAGTTTGATATCCTAGTCAAAATGTTTTCAACAAAAGAAAATATTCAAGCCTTAAGAAATAAAACTTAATTTTTAGTTATTTCAAGCTTTAACCACTTTATTTTGGCAATATAATTTGGCTAACCATATGTTAGACCTTTGTTTTTTGTTGTAGGTGAAAAATTACCAGAATCTCAGACAGAGCAATTCCCAAAAGTATGCTATTATACTATACTGTTACTGTTACATGACATCTATACTATTACTTTATAACTATTTTATACTATTTGCTATACCATTACTTTCATATAACATCACCCACTGTCATCCAAACTTTGATATATACTATATTACCAGTGAAGTTTAGTTATTGAAAATGTAAGAGAAACTTTTCATTCGCACAGTCTTACTTATTATTGTAGCACATTATGAATAAGGACAGCAGTAGGAGAGGATCATGATATCATAATATTATGATAGGATAAAGTCAAATCTTGGTTTATGACAGTGGCCTATAAAAGAAATGTCCTTGAATTGCACAATATAATGTGCTTCTTGTGAACACATGGATCAATATGTCCACTTAAGTTTGTATATTTTTTTCTATGTGGTCAATTCTCTTTCAGTCGACTTCAAATTACCATGCAAGGAGATTTGGAGTTCGTGCAGCCATGCCAGGATTTATTGCTAAGAGACTCTGTCCACAACTTATTATAGTACCCCCAAACTTTGACAAATACCAAGCTGTAAGTAAAGAGGTAAGTTGATGTCTCACCTTACAGCCTTTCATTAGTCTCCTGTCACCTGCAAAGTCAAGTCCAAATGCCTTAGCACATCAGGATTTGGTCTTAGTTTTCCCTTTTGTTTCCCCTCTTACCACTTCTTCAGCTTTGCTTTTAATACTGAGCTGTATATAGTACCCAGAACATATCATTCCATTTTCCAGTTTTTTGCCTTTCCATGTATTTTTCATTTGCTTAGAAAACTCTTTAATCTCCCTAAACTTTTAATAGAACATATAATTAAATTTAGCTATTTTTATTAATGTGAGGTAAACATTTTTTCTTTATATTATAATTTACAGAATCAACTCATTAATGTCAACCTCTTTTCTGAATAAATTTATTAGGGTTGTTAAACAATGGCAAAATTCACTTAGTTTTGATTAGCTGTTTTCTTTGTCCCACAATCTAGTAAAACTGCTTATGAGCATTTAATATCCAAGAGACTGATGATCAAAAAGAAAAGGGGGTAATTCATTGCTTTGGAAAGGATCTCTGAAATAGATTTTATTATTTACTAAAATTGCCAAACTCTCATTATGAAAAACTTTCATATTCTGTATTTTTGATGACAACTGGCCTGTCATGCAGTGCTGGAATTTAGTTTAGTTTTCTTTTTTTAATGGCTGCTAGAATATGAAGGAATTTTATTTTTGAATTAAAATTTTAGAGTGCTATATCACATAATATAAAAGTAAAATGCAGTGTGTTAAAGACCAGCTGAATGGAAACATTAAAAATACTATGACCTAAAAATATTACCATTTAGCTATGCAAGTAGTTTTTAAATTCACTCATTTTACTTGTATTCTACTTCATTTCTCCTAGAAATGACATTCTGCCCCAAGTTTAAAAACAAATTTTTTTTTTTTTTTTTTTTGAGACAGAGCCTCAAGCTATCCCCCTGGGTAGAGTGCCATGGCATCACAGCTCATAGCAACCTCCAACTCCTGGGCTCAAGCGAGTCTCCTGCCTCCGCCTCCCAAGTAGCTGG
>CAUYQV010188377.1:0-14737 GCA_963574575.1 Galagoides demidoff
GGAGGAGGGACTTGCCTTGTTCCTGGAGTGGACTCTGGGGGGAGAAGGGAGGAGGAGGGAAATGGGCTGGAGAGGGTGGGGGGAACAGGTGAGGGCTGGGGAACAGGAGTGGGCAGGGGAAAGAGGGCTGGGTTACAACAATAGTTAGCAGTTTTGGATTGAATGGTAGACAATGGACCAATAAATTATGGTATATGTACACCATGGAATACTATGCAGCCCTAAAGAAGGATGGAGACTTTACCTCCTTCATGTTTACATGGATGGAGCTGGAAAATACTCTTCTTAGTGAAGTAGCTTAAGAATGGAAGAAAAAGTATCCAATGTACTCAGCCCTACTATGAAACTAACTGATAGCTTTCATAGGAAAGCTATAACCCAATTATTGCCCAAGAATATGGGGAAAGGGAAGAGAGAGGGGAGGGGAGGGGGAGGATGGGTGGAGGGAGGGTGATTGGTGGGATCACGCTTATGGTTTATCTTATGAGGGTACATGTGACTCTTTCTAAATGTAGACTACAAATATCTTAACACAATAACTAAGAAAATGACATGAAGGCTATGTTAACCAGTTTGATGAAAATATTTCAAATTGTATATAAAAACAGCACACTGTACCCCATGACTGTATTAACGTACACAGCTATGATTTAATAAAAAAAAAAAGAAAAAGAAAAACTGGAAGGTATTTTTTTAAGTTAATTTTTTTTAGGTATAATTTAAATACAGTAAAATTAATTTACTTTAGTATAGTTCTAAGAATTTCCCTGTGATTTTTCCTTTGGTTTATTCAAAATGGTATAATTTTACTGCTAAAATATTTGGGATTTTTCTAGATATCTTTCTGTTACTGTTATCTGGTATCAGGGTCAAAGAATAGATAGGTATTTACTCTGACTTCAACGATCTTCCATTAACTAAGGTTTATTTCGTGGCCCAGAGTATGGTCTATGATGGCAAAAGTTCACCTAAACTTGAAGAGAACGTATATTCTTCTGCCGTCTATTGGAAGCATCTATACATGCAAACCGGATTGGCTCGGTTGAAGACGGGGTTCACGGCTTTTATGTTCTTACTGAATGTCTCCCTGCTGATCCCACAGATTACAGACAGGGAAGGGTGAAGTCCCTGTCAGGGAAGGTTTCTCCTCCCAGTTCTCCCGTGCTTTTCGGAAGCTTCATTTTCAGGTGTGTACACTTCCAGGATCATCTGTCTCCTTGTTGAACTGACCTCTTATCAACAAGTAATAGTCCCCCTTGTCTTTGATAATCTTTGTTCTGAATTCTACTTCATCTGAAATTAACACAGGATGTCCCAAAGGTTGCCATATATAGGGAAAAGGGGGAATTGTAACTAAACGTACCTTTATTTACAAAATATTAATTATAATTTTTTTTTTTTTGCAGTTTTTGGCTGGAGCTGGGTTTGAACCCGCCACCTCTGGCATATGGGGCCTGCGCCCTACTCCTTTGAGCCACAGGCACCACCCTATTCATTACAAATTTTTATAAAATATTCATAAACTATCCTCTACATGATGGCCACCCCTCTGTAAAATTGCTCAGGCTTGCTGCATCTTCTCAATGGTTAACCTTTAACATTATATTATGTCTTTTCCTGTCTCTGGTAATTTTGTTTTCTCTGAAGATGACTTTATCTGATATTATAATAATAGAGCACTCCTGCTTTCTTTTGACTAGTGTTTGCATGATATATATTTTCCCATGTTTTTACTTTCAATTTGTCTATAACATTATATTTGAAATAAGATTCTTTTAGACAGTATAGTTTAGTCACACTTTAAAATAGACTTTGCTAATCTCTCTCTTTTAACTGGTATATTTAGACCATTCACCTTTAATGCAATTATTGAACTGTTAGGCCCATTATTCCTGCTGGAAGAGAGTAGATCTAGCTCCCCTGTAGGCCTCCACAGTATCTCTCTGGGTGGGAGTGGTTGAGTGCCCCTTCACCGTTCTCCATGAGGTCTCTGCTAACACTGTAGGGGAGGGGTGGTCTCACTGTTACTGGCAGATGGTGAAAGTCCTAAATCTCCACTAGGCTTCCTGACCCAGCCCAGTGGGGAAGTAGATGAGTGACCCATTATGCTGGGGTGGGGGTAGAAATTCAGTCTCCCTGTATGGGCTCTGCTGACAGTGCAGGGGTGGAAGGGACTTGTCACTGGCTGGGGGTGGGGGATGATGAAAGTACCTTCTCTGACACCATACCATTCCACATCAGGGGGTGCTGGGATGCTTCATTATAGCCTAATGAAGGCAAAATCTAGGCTGCCTTCCTTCCTAGCCTTTGCTGGTATGGGAGGGGGTGGGTCATAGTATTTGACTAGAGTACAGCAATTATTATCTAGACATTTTCTGTCTTGCTAGTTCACTCCCTTCCTGAGCCTTTGCATAAATGGGGCAGGCTTTTACTAGAGTTGTTTGTTTATGTGGTTGGCTGGTTGATTGGTTGTGCTTATTTGTGTTACCAGGTTACCAGCTTCTTCAGGTCAGGGATTTTAGTTATACTTCTTGAAAGCAAATGGTAGAAAGTATGCTTGCTCCACTGAGAGCAGAAGTTTCTCTGTGTTTATTTCCCTAATGGCTCTTCTCTCTATTGCTCCATTCAGATAATTTTTGTTGACATATCTTCAAGGTCACTGATTCTTCTGTCATCTTTGTTCTGATATTGGTCTCATCCAGGGAAATCTTTTTTCTGTTCATGCACTTTTCATTTATAAACTTTTCATTCATTTATATTTTACAGCTTCTAGTTCTTCGATGAGAAGGTCTATCCTTCCATTCATTTCAAGAGTGTTTGGTTTTACTTCTTAGAACATGGTTATAATGACTGCCTTCAAGCTTCTGATTCTTCTAACACTTGGTCATATCAGGGTTGGTGAATGATGACTGACTTTTTCTTGCAGAGTTGTTTATGTTTTCCTGGTTCTTTGCATCCTTTGTGCAATTTTGGATTGTATCCTGGACATTTTGAATATCATGTTATGAAACTCTGGATTCTTTAAAAATCTTTGGGGATAATGTTGACTTTGTTGTCTTAGCAGGCAATTTATCCAACTACTTTCAGACTATAGGTTCTGTGCCTTCCCTGTATAGGTTTTTCCTCCAAATTTTATGTTCTCTCTTTGGTCTGTCTTTGTTACTTTTCAGATCATCAGGCTTTCATGTTTTGCCATTTGTTTTATGGTCTGCCATGGGCTTACTATGGTGATTCAAAAATAAGTCTCCCCTCAAAAATTCCCTACCCTAATTCCCAGTGCTTGCAAAGATGAGCTATCAAATGTGGTTATGTAATGTTATGTGGCAAAAGGGATTTTGAGATGTAATTAAGGTTGCTAATCAGCTGAGATTGAATTAAAAGGGAGACTATCAGGGTGCTTCTCATCTGATACGTGAGCCCTTTAAAGGGGGACAGTTTTTCCTCTGGCAGGTAGCAAGAGGGGAGTGTGAGAGTTTGACACACCATTGCTGGCTTTGAAGATGGAGAGTTATGTAAAAGGACCTGATAGGGGTCTCTGATCGCTAAGAACAGCCCCCAGCTGACAGCCAGTAAAAAAATAGAAACCTCCATTTCTAGTTCTACCAGGAACCGGATTCCAGAAGCAACCTGAAGGAACCTGGATGCTGCTTCTTCCCCAGACTCTCCAGTTGAGAATACAGTTTGGCTCACAGCTTGATCTCATCCTTGTGAATCCTAAGCAGAGGACCTGAGAGCCCACCCAGAGCACGGACCTACAGTCCTGTGGTTAATAAATGAGTACAGTTTGTAGTAATTGGTTACACAAGAATAGAATATTAATAACACATTCACCTTGACTGGCATGAGAAATTATGGACTTTGTTTTTAAAAGACTGATTTAATGAGATAATGTGAAGTCAGGCAGGTTTCCATTTGCTCCCTGGGCTGTGCTCTGGCACTTGAAATTCAGTCCCATTGCTGACATTGCCAGTGCACCTGTGTGACTTGAAACTGGATTGCAGTGTGGGAGACAGCCGGTGTGCACCAAGGTGCCCTTACCTCCAAGACACAGACCTTCACAGCAGCAGCCCTAATGTGCGTGTTGCCTAACCTGAGTCCTCATGCCTGGAGAGCCCCAGCCTCTCACCTTGGGTCTCCTACAGCCTGCTAAGGTGCTGAAACTTCCTCTACACAGCCTCAAAACCTCCCTGATTGGCAAGTGACCCCAGGCAAAGATTTCTGCCAATGCTCTACTCTGGGTCTCGACTTCTGATAGTTCTTCACTCTTCTGGTCATCTGTGCTTAAGAAGAGTAACTCTGAGTTCTGCCCACCTTTTTGTTTTCAGAAGGAAGCTTGAGCCTTGTCTTCTAACCCATCCTTACTGGAAGTGGAGTCTGCATTTCCAGTCCTATGTTCTAATTTTACGGTTGTTTTTCCATCTTACTAGAGTTTGCACATTTAGCATTTTTTAAAATGGTCACTTAGCATTCATTTAAGGAAATGGACATCCTCTTATTGTTGAATACTTTGATTCTACCTAGTGATTAATGCATTTGTGTGCAGCTTTTTCTCTTAATGTTGATTTTTCTAAGCATAAATTTCCTGGTGAGCTTACAAGCTTTCCTGTAAGCTCCTATAGTGTTGTAAGTGATACAGTACAAGCCAGACTTGGATTATTAAACTACATCCCCATAAAACACTTTATTTAAGGCATGTAAGTAGTCATTGTTGTCACTTTGATCCTTATTCAGGGCTTTTAAAATATTTGAATTTGCTTTCTATTCAGACACTCCTCCCTGGCATCCTGAGGGGCCCCAGGGGACTCGAGAAGGCTGGGCATGGCTGGGGCAGGCTTGGATGTCAGCTTTGCCCATGGGATGTGCTGCCATGAGGTTTCCTGACACAGGTCATCATCCAAATGACAGGAAGGGCTTCAGGTATTACCCGCTGAGATGTGGGCTTCAAGGTCTGGGATGGGGCCCCTGAATCTGTACTCTGAAGAGTCTCCCACGTGGCTCTGATGGATGGCCAGGCATGGGAACCACTGATGTGCCAACTTTAGAGGGCTGGGTGGGCGGCCTAATAGTCTCAGTGCAAGTAAAAGAAAGCTGGAGACCTTCTGGCTTATCAGAACAAAACTTATAGCAGAAGAAGACAGCAGTCTATCTGGGCTAGAGAGAGCTGAGCAGACTGACATAAAGAGGTTTCCATTAGAATCCACACGTGCACAGCTGAGAAGCAGGAGCTGCATGGCCAGGCAGCGGCTGGCTCAGACAGGGGCAGTGCCGGCCACCCGCAATCCTGAGCGTCTTGAGCTCTGGAAATGCCTACGTAGCTTTGGAGGAGGCTACCCAGAATCAGGCAGGCCTGATATGTGGTGGCCTGGGATTTGGGGATTGTTTCTTGTTTTCTCAGATATCATTCTGTCCTTGATCCCCTTGTCTTGGCCACCAGCCCAATAGGGGCCCTTTCTGACAACCCTGGGACTTACTGCTGAGCCGCTCGTGTGACCCGCTGGAAAGACCAGCTCTTAGAGAGAAGCAGAGCCACATTTGACAAGAGGAGGGCCTTCCAATGTCACCAGCAAACATCCCAGGCCGGGTTGGCCAAGGTGGTAGTGAGCTTCTCGTGCCTGTGAGTCTGCTCGGAGCTGCTGAGGCTCTGACTCTAATTCTGGGGGAAAGAAAGGATGGACCACGGCAGCTGCCCCTTATTTCCCAGTTCTGAGATGCGATGATTTGTATTTCAACCCTGATTAGCATATAGAACACCCCTCCCACCAGGGACGGCTCTGGGTTCTGGAAGGGCCCTATCTGCTACCTTGGGACAAATGGACTTTTCCAGATTGTTACTGGCCCTGCTTCCTATCTGGGACTTGTGCCATGTCTTGGGGTGGGCGAGCAGGGCTCCCAACCCCCTGGAAAGCTGCAGCAGATAACTAGCTGCTCCCACCCAGATGGCCTCGGGCTGATTAGTCACAGTGACAATGACAATCAAATGGAGAAGCTCAAGTACAGCCAAGGAACTGGCAGGAGGCAACACTGGCACAGTGCCCAGGGTGCGCTTTAGAGCCAGCAGGAGAAGGCAGGTTTCTTCTCTCCTCTGTTCTTGCCTGCCCTCGCCTGGGCCACCTCCTTGTAAAGATCTGGGATGGCCTTATTTAAACAAGTGTCCGTCACCTCCCAGGGCCGCCATCGTCCCATGTAGGGCATGGAGGGAGAGCTGGCCCTGCAGACCTTCAAGGAGCCAGGGTAATTTTGCTGTGTGGCTCCCGTCTCTCTTCCTGAGCGGCATCTTGGAGGTGATGTGTTTTGTTGCTAATTTATCCCCATGCCTCCCACATCTTCCATCCTAATGGACTCTGTCTCCCTTGAAGATTTCAGCTGGGCAGGAAGGATCTTTCCTACAAGGTTGAATCATTCTGTTCAAAAAAAGCATTCTGCTGGTCTTTGTTACTCAAGAGCTTTAAAAATCTCATCTCTTACTGTTCAGGGTCTAAAAATGTTCAGGCATTTTCCAGCCCTACAAGACCTCCAATTCCTACATTCTTTATTCCATTTTATTCCTGCTTGCAAACGGCTAAGCTGTTTCCTGAGCTCTTCTTTCTCTGGTAACACCTAGTCAGACAGCCAATAAAAATAAACACCCGCTATGAGAATTCTGTTTTCCAAGCTGTTCCCTTGGAGCTACAAAGGACGTTCCATGAAGCTGCCTTCGAAGTTATTGGAGGCAACGCTTTGATCAAACAGAAATCTTCCCGCTGCAGCCCCCATCTGGCTGCCAGGCCGGTGTTGGGCCCATGCTGTGAATTCGGGATCTGGGTTGCAGAGTCACTGCAGTTCTGGGATCTGCCCGAGTCCGTGGGAGTGTAGATCCACGCAGCGGCTGTGACACGAAGCCACTGGGGGTCACGGGTCACCATCTCTCCTTGCGATTCAATGCAGGCTGACAGAGGGCCTTGGGGGGCTCCCTGGGACATGGTAGAGGTGGTTTGGGGTCTGCACAACCTCTGTGCACCAGACAAATTGTGCACACGGAGACTCAAGGCTCCTGGGAACCTGCCTGTGCTTCTCCCCATGGGCTCAGTCTCAAGGTCTCCTGAATCCTCCTAAGGGTTCAATTCTTTGGGCAGTTTCTCACCGCCTATGCGTCCCTGGTGGATTTTTTAGCCGGACAGGTACCCCATTGACTAATAAGTCTTCCCGATGTGACCCCATCTAACTGCAAGAGAAGTTTAGAAACATGGCCTATCCGTGTCCTCAGGAGGAGAAAGCAGGTCCGCAGGACACAGCATCATCTCTGTGAAACGTCAACAGGAAACCTGCAGCCATGATGGGAGTGTGCGGCAGAGGTGCCTCCTTCTTCCCCATGGGTTCGCCGTCTCTGCACCTGTAGGAACGGGGACCATCTTTATTTGTGCTGAAATTTGAAAATCTACTGGGCTGTATAGGTGGTAAGAAATTACTCAAAGAATTAAACTCCTAGGAGGATTCAGGAGAGCATGGGACTGAGGCTATAGGGAAGAAGTACGGGCCAGGCCCCCAGGAGCCCTGACCTTGAGCCCTCTGACCTTCCGTCTCCTGCAGGCATAGTTTGTATGGTGCCGTCAGAAAACGCCTTGTTCTCCAGTGAACCATGAGCTTCTTCAGAGAAGGAATTGACTCACCTGTACCCAGGAGAGGACATTGTGCCTGGCAGATGTCCCATGGGGGTACTGGGAGTGGGTTTTCCCCATTAACTGAGTAATTAGTGTCATTTTAGAGAAGAAAAGAGGTCATGCTAGTCAGCTGGGTATCCTGAAGCCTGTATCTTCCTTTCCCTGGAAGGAAAAGACCCGGGATTTTTGCCTTTTTTTCTCTGTTAATTTTGACTGAGGCCACTGAGACTCCTCTTAGTGTAACCAACCATCCTCCATCCTGTGTGCCCAGGACTGGGGCTCCCCACGAGATGGAGTGCTCAGTGCCCAGGACAAGCTGGTCACCACTCATTTCCTGGCTATGGGCTACTGGGAGAGGAAGGGAGCCCACAGGCGCAGAGGGACCAAGGGACAGGAGCAAACACCCAGAGAGCAGCAGGGAGAGGGTTGGGGAGGCCTGAGCCCTGGCCCCAGAGCAGCCACAGTCTCTCCAAGATGCACTGCTCTTGCGGAGCAGACCCTACATTTTGCCCTTCACTCTTCTCCCCGCTTTCCACCGCCTCTCAGAAATCCACCTCCAGGTCTGCCCCCTCCCAGGCAGCGTTCCCTCCTTGGGTGCTTTAAAGGGCAAAACTCAGAACTGAGGCACAGGTGTGGTCCAGCCTGTGCAGAGATGAGAGTGGCAGTGTCCTCCCTTGTTCTAGATATCATGTTCTAGATATCAGCTTTGTTAAAGCTGCCTAAAACCCCACCCCACCCTGGTAAGCAAGGTCATGTTCCACCTGGACCCAGCAGAGCCTGAAGCCAACGATAGGGCCCCTTCTAAGTTCTTTGCTTGTAAACTGCACTTAACGCATTGAGCCACGGGCAGAGCTCATAACCCTGGACCAGGGGAAGGGACAGGAGATGGGGTGGGAGGGGTTGGTGTATAGAGGTAGGAATCACCCTGGCTTCAGAGTCTGGGGTGTTTGCCAGTCACAGCCCCCCCAAAGCAGCTATGTTGGAGGGTGAACAGTATCTTTACACCAGAAAAGAGAGAAGGAAGCCAGCTGCACCCTCCCCCATGGCTTCTGAAGGCAGTTGAAGGTAGACAGTGTGACCACAGCTCTGACCCCGGGGAGTGTGGCTCACGACAGGGACCCACAACCAATGGCTCCTTCTCCCAGGGGAATGCCATGGCAGGAATAGAGGCCTCCATAGGTAAGGACCTCGCCTGCACCAGGGCCGCTGCCTCCAACGCCCCCCAAACCTGTGGTACACCACGGACCCTGTGTTAGAGCATACTATCCTCACTCCCCAGAGCCCCCAAATCCTATTATCTGTGTCATATGAGAACGAAGACTCAGAGAGGTCAACTGACTGGTCCCGGGTCACACAGCCCAGGGCCAAAAGCCCCTATACTTCACCAGCCAAAACAGAGAAGGTGCTGCTCTCAGAGGAGGCAGGTTCTACCGGGGCTCCTCGTGTGAGAACCAAAAGCACAGCCGCTCACAGGCTGGGCTGTGTGGCCAGGGTGGGCCCCACATACATGCTGACAGCAGATTGGGGTCAGGGAAAAAAGGTCCCAGCCTTGGCCCTGGCCTCACCTGAGGACTGGACAGGAGGAGGGCAGGGTGGTGGTCAGGCTGTAGCAAAGGTGTGTGTCCAAGGGTTGGAGAGTCTCTGGGTGCAGGCATGGAAGGTTCCTAAAAGGGGTCCATAATGGCAGCCCCCTGCCATCCGGGAGGGGCACACAGGGAAGACAGAACCATAAATCAGACCAGAAGAAGTCAAGGCACCAGGACTCAGAGGGGCATCCTGTGGGCAGCGTGGGGCATGAAAACCCCAGGAAGGAGTGCCTGGAGAAGTCAAGGCACCGGGACTCAGAGGGGCATCCTGTGGGCAGCCTGGGGCATGAAAACCCCAGGAAGGAGTGCCTCCATCCACGTGGCACTGCACCTTCAAAAGGGGTCCTCAGAGGTAGAGGACAGCCCTCGGCCTGGATCTGTCCCAGGGCCTCCCTTCTGCAGATAGGTTTCTGGGTGGACTTTCCGACCTTCCAAATAATCAGCATTTCTACCAGATGGGGCAGGCTCTGTGCCAGCTGGCCCCACAGCTGGCCTGGGCCTTCCTGACATCTGCTGGTCACTCCTACCCAAGTAAGGCTTCCCCAGCTGGGTGTCTTACCCTTTCTGACCACAGAAACCCAGAGATCACAGCTGAACCAACACTGTGTGACCTGCTGTCCACAGCCCTCCACAGGAGCTGCTCACTTCTCCCGTCCTCCAGACAGCAGAGGCCTGGGCCCTCCAAAGCACAGGAATGGAGGGGCCCAGCAGAAGGATAGGGGACAGGCCATCTGGTGACAGGCCTGGCCTGCGTCCAGGCTCAAGTTGGCCACAGCCCCCTGCTCCTCGAGGAGATGGGTACCCTGGGTCTGTCCATTGGCCCAGAGTCGCTGGGGCTCTCAGGGTAGAGCAGCCCCGGCAGCTCCAGGTGCCCACTCAGTGCCAGCCCATCCCACAGTGGCCTGGGCAGCACAGCCCTTCTGCCCACTAGCCATTCTCACTTCCCTGAGGTGGCACGGATACACGCCCTGACTGGTGTGTGTACATGTGTGTTTGCAGACACGGTACACGTGAATGTGTGTCTACATTGGGCTCATTGCACAAGCCCCCTTGCCCTCCCAGATACTATCACCTGTGTTTCTTATAAATACTTTAAAAAATCTTATCAAATCCCCAAAGTAACAGAGTATTTGTAAATAAAGTACAGCAAGGCTTACATTAAATATTTGTAAAAGTAGTTTTTTAGCTTATCTCTCAATTAAGCAAGTTTTAAAAGCAATTTTTTTTTTCAAAATTTCTGACTTCTCAGTCCAAATGTATTTCAATACTTAACAGCTTCACTTTTGCCTTCCACGGTAATGACAGCACTTAAGAATTTAGGTTTTTCCTCGAGACATTTCTCAAGATGTACTTGCACAGTGTCAGTCCCAGCCGCAGAGAATGGTGCATTTTAGGGCGGGTCTGGGACACTGAGGTGCCGATTTGGTGACATCCCACCTCACAGGGTTTCCTGTCTCTCCTGGAGCCATTGGCAGGAGAAGAGGAAGCCAGCCCGTCTCAGGAGTGGAGTCACATAGGGAACCCTGAGTCACAGCCTGACTGTGTCCCCTGAGCTTGCATCCAAACTCTTTGCTGTCCTAAAAGATGGTGCATCAGAGCCAGTGGCTTGAGCGTGAGGCTGTCCCACACATCCAGCAGCCCCACACATCTTCCAGCCCCTGTCGTCACTTGTTACCTGTCACACCCTAAGGAAGCATGTCCATAGGGAAGGGAAGAGATGACTAGGGGGATGTGACCATGGCAGTGCCCTTCATTGAGTTACAAATCGCCACATTTGCCCGCTTGTCAGCCTCCATCCCAGGATGGGTCAGTCCCCGAGTGGGTGGGCAAGGTGCTGTCCCAAAGGCCCATCAGGGAGCAAGGGCCCCTCCATCTCTCCAGTGGCCACTTTCTGTGCCCAGCTCAGCTTAGTCCTGTCCTGGCTCATTGCGGGTCTCAGAGGGCAGTGGTTTTGGAAGCCTGAGGTTGGAGAGGTGTCCACTCAGAGGAAACTGGGGGCTGCCTTGGGGAAGAGTCCCAGACAGGCAATGCTCTCATGTTCTGTTTGGGAGGAGATTTGTGGACCTGATTTAACAAACTCAGAGAGAGGATGTAGCCACTTTGGTTTTTTTTTTTTTTTTTTTTTGAGATAGAGTCTCACTTTATCGCTCTTGGTAGAGTGCTGTGGCATCACAGCTCACAGCAACCTCCAACTCCTGGGCTTAGGCGATTCTCTCGCCTCAGCCTCCTGAGTAGCTGGGACTATAGGTGCCTGCCACAACACCCGGCTATTTTTTGTTGCAATTTGTCCAGGGCTGGGTTTGAACCGACCACCCTTGGTATATGGGGCCAGCACCCTACTCACTGAGCCACAGACACTGCCCGGGACGTAGCCACTTTGGACCCTCTGCTTCTTTCCACACGGAGGACGGGCCAGGATATCACAGGAGGGATGAGGGGACCCAGATGGCAGCACAGAGCTCAGAAGCAACCATGCTGGGACACACAAAGCCCCCAAATCCTCACCAGGCTGCCAGGCAGAGAAGGAGAAGGCAGGTCCTCTCAGGGTGGGTGGGGAGGTGGCAAGGGAGAGGAGCAGACACCAGTTCCTGTGCCAATGTCACTTCCCCTGGAGATGGTTTACCTGGGAAAAGCCCTTACTTTTCCTAATCCACACCTGTCCTGGTTCCAGGGTGGGGCAGATTTAGCCTGGACATTTGCAGCCAAGGGGATGGAGGGCACGTGCCACCTTGATGATGTTGGGCCTGGGCTGGCTGGTGACTGTAGCTGGCCCAGCAGTGGGGTTTTCCCTCTCTGGTGGGGACGTGGTCTGTCCTCACTGCAGGGGCACTGGTCAGGCAGGGAGGTGATTCAGGGCAGAGCCCTGGTCGTGGAGGCCACCCTGACTGAGGGGTCACCCCCCTCCTCTATGCTGTGTGCCCTGGGCAAGTCTTCTCACCGCTCTGAGCTTCTGTCCCTCCCTTTCCCTGCCAAGTGGGATAGATCATCTCGGCCCCTGCCCTGTCGCACAGTGTCGTCGTCTGGCGGTTTCCGTCTGCTGTATTTGTACAGCAGTGTGTGTCAGTGTCCGGGGAGGAAGCGAGGAAGAGGGTGAACACGGGCCCTCCCCGCCGGGCCCAGGGGATCCACCTCGTCCCTGTGCACGTGGAGGGAGACCTCACTCAAGGGTGCGGAGCAGGTTGGTGCAGAACCAGAGCTGACGCAGAGACTTCATTTTTTTAAATTAAATAATTTAAACTTAAGATAGAGGGCTTATTATGAAAGTAATGTGCTGTTATTAGATCATTTAGCAACCTAGAAGTGTTTAAGAAAGAAAACGAGGCCGTTCGCGTACCCTCCCCTGGATGGTGCACACTGTGCCCGGAGGTGACTTTTCATCCCTCCCTGCCTGTGACACCACCCTGTACGACCATATTGAACTCCCAGGGTGCATGCAGACCCCGCATTTCTCAGACTCCATTCCTGCAACTGCTCGTGAAGTCCACAGCACAGCCCAGGGCCCAGACAGCAGCTGCTCTGTGAGCTGAGAGCCTGCATCTCATGCGCATTCTAGAAACTCCGGCTAGACTCTCCACTGGCCTGGGCCCACCGCAAGTTCCCAACCCTCCACAGAAGCTCCAGGCGTGCAGAATAAGGACCTCGGAGGAGGGGCCCAGAGTTTGCTTTTTCAACCTGCTGTCCCTTGCACTGGAGCCCACAGCTGGGCCCCTCAGTGTCCTCCTGGGGGCCCAGGGAAGGAGGTCGAAGACTCGTGGGGATGACATCACCCTTATGCTGCTATATCAGGGCTGCCGGGGAAGCTACCTCTCCCCAGAGCCAGCAGATCCTGGGCTGGAAGGCCTGTGGTGCTGGGTGCTCACCCTGCCCAGACCCCGTCCCGGGGATGGAGTGATGGCACATGGCTGCCCCGCTGGCACTGCCAGTACTGCCCCACAGCTCTGAGACTGCGAGTCCTGTGCATGGATGAGGACACGAAGCCTGGGAGACTAGAATGTCCATCCTCCCCATCATGGGTGGGCGAGCAGACGGAGGCCCCCCTCTGAGGTACAGCATTCAGCTGGGGCCTCTGCAGAGCAGCCATCCTGCTGGACATGGAGACACGGTCTGCTGTGCAGGATACAGCCACAATGGCCCCGTAGACTTTCAGGAGTGGGACGTTTCCAGGGAGGTGCCCTGAGTTCACTCACCCCGACGGCCAGGCCACACCAAGGTGGGTGACCAGAGGCTAGTAGGGCCCCGAGCCCCCATGGTCTTTGTTCCTAAACACCCTGCACTCTCACAGGGTGGGAGAAGGCAGCCCCCCCCACCAGGTTCAATTTCTTGTCCCAAGAGTGACAGCCACTTGCTCTTGGCTGGCTTGGTGGTGCTGGCAGGAGCTGCTAGATCACCTCAGAGGCTGCTTCCTCTGCACCCTTCAGGGTCCCCACAGAGACTCAGGTCCCTGAAGAGGGGAAGGTCCTGCCCTAGGGGGCAAAGCCCAGCTATAACCAGAAGATGCCAAGAACCCAGGGTAAAGTGAGGAAGGTTTGCCAAGGGCATTATGTCACACAGATGCCTCTCCCTTGTCTGCGTCCCCCGAGCTCTTACTCATGGCCGGCGCTGGTCACTGGCCAGTGGTGTGGGTCTCACGGTGATTCTTCTGCCATGTAGTCAGGGAACCGGGATACTTTCTGGCAGGCTTGGAAATTGCCACTTCAAGGCCCAGGAAGTCTACCAAGTGGGGAGAAGAGAGAGACACAGGTGTGGTCTCACCGTCTCCTGGGGTCTATATGCAGGGCTGAGTTTCCCCATGCAAGAGGGATAGGAGAGCGGGCTGGTGGCCTGGGGGACACAGGGCCCAGGTTCAGACCCATGTGGGAGACTTTGACTGTGGTTGAAGGGGCTTAACCGGCAGGGAGGGCGAGACCAGACCCTTTTGTCACTAGGGCTCATGGACCCCATAAGCCTGAGGCCAGGCATCCTGCCCGTAGGCCCTCTGGGTTTTGGCGGCTTGTCCCCACCTCCTGGAGAAGGGCTAACCCAGAGCAAATGCTCCCCTGGGACTACGGCAGCTTAGAGACAGACAGCAGTGGGTCTGTGCCCACAGCCCCAGGGCCTGGAGCCCCGGAGACGGAGAATCCAGGGCTGTGCCTCCAACCCCAGCCCCCGCCAGCCCCACCAGGATGCTGTGGTGCTTCTTCCCTTAGTGTTCGCAGAAGAAAGACCTGGGTTGTGACACCAGCTCAGCACAGACATGCAGGAAATGGAAATGCCACCAGATACCGTTTCAGTGCCCATGGTTTGTGTGGTCTCAAGACTGAGCTAGTCAAACCCCTCAGGTTTGATGGTGTTGAAGGTTAGCCCTCTGTAGACTATGCCAGGGGCAGTCAGAGATGAGCCTGACTGGAAGACATCGGCTCCGGGCAGGTGGCCAGTGGAACCAGAGAAGTGGCCTGGTGGCATCTTCCTCCGAGTCCTGAAGTCACTGGCAGAGGAGCCAGGCCCTTGGAGCTATCCAGTCAAACCCAGCAGCGT
>CAUYQV010188378.1:0-28683 GCA_963574575.1 Galagoides demidoff
CCCAGCCATTTTTCGGTTGCAGCCATCATTGTTGTTTGGCAGGCCCGGGCTGGGGATTCGAACCCACCATCTTAGGTGTACGTGGCTAGCGCCTTAGCCGATTGAGCCACAGAAGACTACCAGTTTCTTAAGGTGACTTTAAGAATTGTTTATAAGAATTGTCTATATGCAGATTTGCTATTATTAATTTAGGAAATTAATGCAAGATAATGTTTGGAGTTGAAATAGCAATGTGCATTAAACACATAGAATCTGTTATGATATGTCCCAGATATATTCTTTTAAACAACTGTAGTAAAATACACGTAACATAAAATTTTAGTCAATTTGGGCTCTGATAACTATGTGCCATAGGTTATAAACAGCTTGTGACAGATGATAAACAATATAAATTTATTTTTCACAATTTTGGAGTTTAAAAATCCAAGGTGGGGGGGAACCTGGTTGAATTCTCATAAAAGATATCTTCAAATTCTCACATAGTGAAGAACAAATTCTTTTGTGACTCTCATAAGGGCACTAATCCCATTCATGAGGGCTTCACCCTTATAACTTCATTTAATTATAATTACCTTTCAAAGGCTACATCTCTAATACCATTACCTTTTAGGGTATGGTTTCAGCATGTGAATTTTGGGGTGACATAAATATTCAGTCCATAATACAATTGTAACCATTTTTAAGTGTAAAGCTGGGTAGTGTTAAGTATATTCACATTTTCATGTAATAAGTGTAGATCTCCAGAACTTTTCATCTTGTGAAACTAAAACTCCATATGCATTCAAAACTTCTCATTTCCTCTTCTCCCCAGCTCTTGGTAACCACCACTCTACTTTTTCATTCTATGAATTTCTCTACTTTAGATACCTCACACTAGTGGAGCCATGCGGAGTTTGTCTTTTGGTGGCTGATTATTTCTCTTAATATAATGTAGCTGTCTCACTCCAGTTGGCACAAAGCTGGGTAATTTAGAAAGATAAGAAAGTTACTTCTCACAGTTCTTGAAGCAGGGAAATCCAACATCCCAGGGCCAGGATCTGGTGAGGGCTTTCCTGCTCTGTCATCTAGGGTGAAAGATGAAAGGGCAATAAACATCTGTGTGAGAGAGGAGACAGGGCCAAACTTGTCCTGTTACAAGAAATCCACTCCTGAGATAACAACCCCATTTCTGTGATAACAGCATTAATCCATTTATGATGGCAGAACCCTGTGGCCTAATCACTTCTTATTAGGCCCACCTCCCAACTTTGTTGCATTGGAAAGTAATTTTCTGAAATAGTAGTTTTGGGGGATGCATTCAAACCACAGCAGTATCCAAGGCTCATCTGTGTTGTAGAATGTGAGAGAATTTCTTTAATGCTTAAGACTGAGTTAAATTCCATTATATGCATATGCTACTTTCTGTTTATTCATTCATGCATTGATGGACACTTGAGTTTCTTTCACCTTTTAGCTACTGTGAAAATGCTGCTGTGATATAGGTATGCAAATACCTCTTTGAGGCTATTTTGAATTTATTTGAATATATGCCAAGAAATGGGATTGTTGGATTCTCTTTTTAATATATTTTTAAAACCAACATATGGCTTTCCATTGTGGTTGCCCTATTTTACATTCCCACCAGTAGTGTAGTAGTAGTTCCAATTCCTCCACATCTTTATGGACATCTATTATTTTCTGCTACATATATTCTTAAATGAGGATTTACAACATGTAGTGCCTTTTACAGAGGTCATCAAAAAGGTAAAATGCAAATAAATCTGCTTGAAACCTTCTGCACCCTGGAAATTAATCCAGCAGTGAAATGTCAGTGCCATTTCATATATAAGTAAGGCATAAGTGTTGTGTTATAATCTTGAGACCTTTGGATATCCTTGAGTATTCCATAAAATATCTAGTCCATGAGAAATTTACATTGTGTATTTATTATTTTTATGTGAGTTTCAGTTTTTAGTTTCCCAAAGCATCATGAAACCAGAAGAGTAAGTGAACAGCTATATTTATAGATGATTTAAAAAGACAACCCAAGGTTTAATGCTAAAAATCTCATGTAACGCTATATATGTTTTTTTTCAATTGTTTTAGAAAACTCTTGCCCAAACCTAGGACACTTATGATGTTGGGAACAATAAATCTGACACATTTTTTTGTTTCCTGTTCTGAGGCGACTCTTTAAAGTGAAATAAATAGTTGTGGCAGCTTATCCTGACCTGCTTCCTTTATGCTTCCAAGATTTCTTTGTTCAATGCCAAAAGAAAAGAAAAGGAAACTTTAATGCTTGTGATTAATGGCTATGGTATATGAAGTTACACAACATAATTTATGGGGTACCTGATCATGAAAGCACCTCAAGGCTTTTTATAATATGATAAAATAAAAAAGCATATAAACACAGAACTTATCCATAAATTAAAAATCCTTAATTTATATTTATAAATTAATTATATTTCCAGTGCTATATTAGTTGAAATAATAACACAGCTCTTCCTTCTTTATCCAAATAGAACTTTTTTTTTACTTAGCCTTAAATTTCCTAATATCTATCTTGTCTATTATATTAAATTTTCATTTTTATCTTGATTTTTTCTTAAATTTTCCTCATGTTTATGGTATTAAATTCTTTATGTTCTTACCATGATGTTTGTCAAAAGCTTATCATAGAACAAACATTTACCCCATAGGCATACAAATGTGGTCTTAGGGAATTTTCTTCTTTTTGCATTGTTATGACTTGAAAGATCGAAGATATAAAGGGAAGAATTTATAGATTGTGTTTTTTTTATCTTTAGATTTAATGTCTTTGGATCTAATCATGATCTTACTATGACATTTAGAATTTGTATGCACCTTTATAGACTCTTTCACATTAATTTTGTATTTGCACCTCACAATTATTCTATGAATAAGGGCAAGAATTTTTACTAACTCATTTGTAAATAAGCAAATGAAGTCAGAGAATAATTCCGTGATTTGCCCAATGTCACTCAGTAATTTAGGGGTAGAGGCCAGCCTGGAGATCTTGGTATAATGTGGCTCCAGAGCACTCAGAAAACATGACTGATTCGGAGTGACAATTTCTAATCATACTGATAGAGAAATAGATTATTTCTTACATTCTGAAATAAGCCCATATAAATCATGTTCTCTTGTCACATAGGGCAAGTGGCTTGCCATATAGTCTTAAGTACTTTTCTGGTGCTCAACTTTATGGTCCGGGTGATGACAAAAAGGGAGCCGTGGCCTTTGACATTGGAGTTTTACATCTTCTTTACAGGGACTGTAGGACACGGTGCTACTCATGTTGCCTTGCTCTTTGAGCAGGGGGAGTTTTCTTCTAAACTTTGGGTATCAGAAACATTCCCAGAAGTAGGAAGTAGAATGACACAGTCTTTGCTCATTTTGACAAAATGAACCCATCCAGATAAGAACCTATGATAATAAGTCTTTGGTAGTGCAAAGGAGAGGGGTGACTCATTTTGAGTCAGTAAATAGCTTTAATGACTCCATAATAAATGAACAGCTTTATTACTTAAAGCTGGCTATTGTCTCTTTTATATAATATCAGGCATATTAGAGATTGGATGTGAGAAGTTGGGGATAGGAAAGAGATATTTTTATTGCTTCTGTATGCTGAAGATACAACAAAAATGAAGTGTTTCCTTCTATTACATAAACTATGCTGTATTTATTTATTTATTTTTGTGAAAAAGGATTCCACTTAATGATGGCAGGAATCTGGAGATGACATTCTGTAACTGTTAAATTTAGTTTTTCATCACTGGCTTCATTATTGGCTAAGATTCTGAAGAGAAAGATACCAAGTTATTTGTTTTCCACAGCAACCAAGATGTTAACATTCAGAATACTCTTCATGACATTTTATAGATAGAGTGTAATGTTTTAGCCAGCCACACTTAGTTTTTCTCTGTGGAGAACTGCTCATCTCAGCCACTGATACATGAGGTCAAGTGGCTGAGGACCTGTGGTCTAGAGATCTCAGGGAGTACTGAGTATATGGCTAAGGTTTGAGTCATGAATTACAAAATGGGGTGATAAGGATGATTCCAATGTAGGAGAGAAAGGAGGGGAAAGGTTAGGTGCAGTGGCTCCCACCTGCAATGTTAGCACTCTGGGAGGGAAAGGCATGTGGATTGCTGATCTCAGGAGTTTGAGACCAGCCTAAGCAAAGGTGAGACCTGTCTCTACCAAAAATAGAGAAATTAGCCAGATGGTATAGTAGGCACCTGTAGTCCCAGCTACTTGGGAGGCTGAGGCAGGAGAATCTCTTGAGCCCAAGAGTTTGAGGTTGCTGTGAGCTATGACACCATGGCACTCTACCCAAGGCAACATGATAAGACTCTGCCATAAAAAAAAGAAAGAAAGAAAGAAAGGAGAGGGTATCAGATGAGTGTCCTGTAAGGATAGAGAGTAGCTGATGCTACAGCTTTCAGCTCATTTGGATACCCTTGTATTCACTTTCTGTGGGTGACTTCTCATTGCCCATGCTAGATAAAGGGGTATCCAAAATATGTGTTTACAGTGCATAAGAAGTTCCCTTTTATAATCTCTTTCTTTGATTAACATAGTCATTATTTTGTCTTCAATAAGCAGAATCCAATGTATGGCAATTAAAGGTCATAATGCTGAACGATAAAGAAGAGCCAGCTACCCCAAACACTCAAGGAGATAATTCACCCACCAATACCAAGATTAAAGCCTCTGCTGCTGCTAAGTCAAGTTGTGCTATAATATTATTTACTTATTCATTTTATTATTCATTATTATTATTATAGTTTGGAATTCATTGAGGATACAAAGAATCAGGTTGCACTGATTGCATTTGTTAGAAAAATTCCCTCTTCTAATTGTGTCCCACCCCCAAGAGCTGTGCCATATACCATGACCCCCTTCATCCCCTCTCCCCACTTGCTTATTCCCTTACCCCCTCCCTTGTATTTTTGCTTCTCTATTCTTGTGATGCTTTACTAAGAAGAATGTGTCCTACCTCCATCCAGGTTAATTAAAAAGATGTAAGTCTCCATCTGTTTTAGTGGCTGAATAGTATTCCACAGTATACATTAGGGGTCCTCAAACTTTTTAAACAGGGGGCCAGTTCACCGTCCCTCAGACCGTTGGAGGGCTGGACTGTGGGCCCCAGGACAAGTCTGCTGCTAAGCAGGACAGGCAGCCATGGCAAAACCATCTGGGGGGCTGGATAAATGTCCTAGGTGGGCCACATGTGGCCTGTGGGCCATAGATTGAGGATGCCTGGTATACATAAACCACAGCTTGTTGTGTTAATCCTCTCTTGGGTTGGTGGGTACTTAGGCTGTTTCCCCATTTTTGGCAATTGTAACTTGAACTGTAATCAACAGTCTAGTGCAAATGTCCGTATGCTAAAAGGATTTTTTTCTTCTGGATAGATACCTAGTAATGTGATTACAGGATCAAATGGGAGGTCTAATTTGAGAAAAGAGCCATTTATCTGTTTTCTTTAGAGAAGGTTCTATTCATGCCTCTTGCTCAGTGATATATAGGATTGTTGGCTCTTTTGTTGTTGATTAATTTGAGTTCTCTATAGATCCTAGTTATCAAGCTTTTGTCCAATTCATAACATGCAACAATCTTTTCTCATTCTGAAGGTTGTTAGTTAGCTTTGGTTGTTGTCTCCTTAGCTGTACAGAAGCTATTCAGTTTAATTGAGTCCCATTTGTTTATTTTTGTTGTTGCAATTGCCAGGGAAGTCTTCTTCATAAAATCTTTTCTCAGATCAATATCTTCAAGTGTTTTCTCCACACTTTCTTCAAAGAATTTTATTGCTTCATGCCTTAGATTTAAATATTTTATCCATCTTGAATCAATTTTTGTAAAGAGGTGTGGGTCCAATTTCAGTCTTTTACAAGTGGTGATCCAGATCTCCCAGCACCATTTATTGAATAGGGATTCTTTTCCTCAGTGTATTTTCTTGTTTGGTTTATTAAAGATCAGGCAGCTGTAAGAGGTTAGTTTCATCTCATAGTTTCATAGTTTTCTTTATAGAGATCCTTCCCCTCTTTTGTTAGGTACATTCGAATCTGGTTGCTCTATACTGTTTGAGTTCGCCCACTCTTCCATGGTTTCCACTCAACATACAGCTTCCCCAACAACTAAAACTGTGGAAAGGCTTCCTCCTGTCATAGACCTCTGTGGGGGCCAGCCAATCCCAGCTGTTCACAATTAATTGCCTAATTCATCAGATTTCCACTGCTCTGGGTCCAGCTCACCACCTCCTCACTGTGCTTTCTGAGCTATGACTCTGGGTAAGGTTCCAGCGTCATGTATAGCTGGGTTCTCTCTTTGTTCCCCAGTCATTGTAGGAGAGCTCAGCTGAACAATCCTTCTGGCCTAATAAATTGCTCCCCCTCGCTCAGAAAAAGAGCTATTATTGTGAGACAGTGTGGTCTTTGGAGAGCAGAACTAATCTACACTGTAAAATGTTGCCAGTGGCCATCATATTGTGTGATCTAATGGAGAAGTTTTTCCAACCTCCTTTTACTCAACTTATTAGTAGTATTTTACATGGCTGGTTATTCAAACTTCCTTGAAAAATTTTCTTTCACTTGGCCCTCAGGATAACCATTATCTCTTGATTATTTCTCTCTCTCTGCTCTCTCAAGCTCCTTGTGGGAATTCTGCTCACTGTTCTGATCTCTACTCATTGCACTATCTTGGGAATCAAACTTTCAACCTCTGTTCTTCTGTTTCAACATTATTTTCCTGGATGGCCCCTTCTAGCCCCATAAAAAGAGTCATTTGTATGCTGGTGGTTTCTGAACCTGTATCTCTAGACAGACATCTCCCTTGGCAAATATAACGTGCCCAATACATATTTGTTAGATGAGTTGTGAGATGAATGAAATAAAGGGTGAATTAGGCTATAAAATATGTTAGTATGCTTAATTTTATATCAAATTTTAGAAACTAGTAGATTTTGTCGTCTGAAGAGACTCACACTCTTGCAAAACAGATCAAGAATTACAAGGACAGAAAATAAAAATAAGTTAGGTCAGTTTAACACTAATTAGTGACTATAGGGTACAACAAATGTCAACAGCTGATATTTTGCTAGACTTTGGTTCACAGATGTTTATTGTTGTTTATAAACTGCAGCATGAAAGGAAATAAACTAACATTGTAATTGTCATCAACAAAGGATGACACAGAAGCCAGCCCTGGTTACCTAGGACAGTAAACTACTCTCCATCATGTAATAAATGGTAAAACAAAACTTGTGTGTATAAACTAACTTAAAGACAGCAGCGTGTTACTGTGGCATGATCTAGGAGGTAGAACAGCTGACCTCAAAGGGAGGCAGTGGGTAGAAATCCAGGAGGCAGTGAAAAGAAGAAACGAGAGAGGGGTAGGTTTTGAGACTGTAAAATACGCGGATTCAAATGTTTGAGGATTTGGAGCATCCCCCACTGGTCCAGTTGTGCCTGATTTTCTTGTTGACTTCCCTACCATCAGCATCACTGCAAGGACTGCCTTTCAGATGAGCAATGGGGCATCACATGCCCTTACCAGGTCTCCACCTGCAACATCTGAGACCACCAGGGAAATAAGTAGAGATGGATGTTATCACCATAAAAAGTATGCCTGAATCAACGAATCAATTTGAAAAGTAGCAGGGAACTTTCCCTGCTTCTTCTTTGAGACCTTGAAATTCAGGTAGAATACTCCTCCACAGAATATTTCACCGGTGTACGGAGAAAGTTCCGAGGAAACTTCATGGGGCCCATGAGACCCTAAAGTGTCCTAGAAACAGACATTTTTCTGGATGAGCAAGTGTTATTAATATGGTCCAAGAAGCAAGTGAAGCATGGGGGCCTCAGGACATTAAGATGTTAGTATTTTCCGTAGGACTGAGGCTGGGCAGGGAAGCCAGTGTTTCAGGGGACGACAAAACGGTGGAGGCAGAGTCCAGAGCCTGTTCCTCTCGGCCCAGGTCCCATTCTTTAGTTCAGTCACTAATTCTGAAGACTTTATGAACCAATGCACAATACGAGGTGAGTGGCCTGTCAGGATGAGATTTTTGTTTGCTGTCTTTGTTTCAGTTCTATTCCTACTCCATGACTTTTTGTCAAATTAGTTTTTCAGTTGCACTGTCAATGGGACGATTGATTAGTTTACTTGTTTCCTGCCTTTCCTTGGTCTTAGGGTCCACAGTCCTTTCTGCCTTTCCTTGTAGAGAGGTGACGTAGTTCCAGAAGAGGGCAAGCATGTTTCGTGGGGTGCAATTCCTTTTTCTGTTTCTCCCCTAATATTCTATGAAAACTACCATCACCTCTGCTTATATTTGGAAATCAATCTCTTGAAGGCTCTTGCAGCTGTGCTTTTGTCCAAGGTCTCCAAATGTGCCTTTTTTGCAGGGAAAGCAGAGCAGGTGCAAACGGTATCACTTATTCTTAGTGAACTGATAAGTGTGCGAGGTCATTTTTTATATTTACCAATCAATCTCTTTTATGTCCTCTTAGGCATTTTGACATACTTTCAAATATGTGCACAATCGGTGGCCAACTCCTGCAGAATCACAAATGGGCCTCCAGTCCCACGGAAGTGCAGCACACACGGAACTCTTAATGCACATTCATGCTCTGCTTCAAAAGAAAACATATCCAAATATTTGGGCCTGTATGTCCTAGCTAGTAGGGTAACCTTGTCCTTGTTCCTCTTTAACCTTGAATTGTATTTTAGCTGTTATTTTTTTTTTAAGTCTACTTCATTAGTTTGCAAAGTTTGCTGCACGTTAAAATTACCTGGAGATCTTTAAAATTTCCTAGTGCATGACACTCACTCCCAGACATTATGATTTAGTTGATTTGGCGTGAGAGCTGAGTCTTGGGATTTTTAAAAGCTCCCCTGATTTTAATATGCGGCAAATACTGGGAACCAGAATTCTACTCTGTTGCCTTATGTAAGGCCACTTAATGAATAATTGGATACAAAAAGCCAGTTTTTTTTTTTTTTTTTTTTTTTTGGTAAGAGAAAGTGTCTCTGTCTGTCTCCCAGGCTGGAGCAGGCTGGGGCAGGTTGGAGTGTGGAGTGCAGTGGTACAATCATAGCTCACTCTCACATCAGCCTTAACCTCCTGGAGTCAAGCAATCCTACCTCCAGCTCCCATGTAGCTGAGACTATAGGCATGAGCCACCCTGCTCAGCTAAATTAAAAAAAAAAATTAAAATTTTTTTATAGACATGGATTATTGCCTAGGCTGGTCTCTAGTTTCTGGCCTCAAGCAATCTTCCCACTTCAGCCTCCCAAAGTTCTGGGATTACAGTTGTGAACCACTGTATCTGGCCTAAAATCTAGGTATTTATAAGTCCTGATTAGAGAAGCATTATTTTTTTTATACAGAATTAAACTCACTTTACATGTGAACAGTTGAAATTTGAGTAGTTGATCCAAATAATGATTGCCTTATCTCCTGTCTCAGGCAGAAGTAGTGTGTGTATGATCCTGGTTGAGCATTGCAAATTGTATGGGCAGCCTCATAAAAAATAAATTGCTCTCCAAGGGTTTACAAGTTCTCCACGAAGGATGAACTAGCCTCTCCCTGGTTTAGAGTCTTCTTAAAATCCTTACAGTAAACTGAATCCTCTTTCACACGGCAAAACCCGAAAGGTGGGTTTTTAGGGGCCTCTTCTAGCATGAAAATCACTTGACTTTATAACAACATCTAAACACTGGAGCATTCTCCAGAAGAGTGAAATCTCTTGTGAGCCCCGGTATTTGAGACATTATTTAGAAATCAGGTGCTATACTGAGGGCATACTAAAGCCTTTCATATGATATTCATTCAGTTTTTCTTACTTGAGTTTGTTAGCTTTTTAATTCCTTCCCTCCAATCTTAATGTCTTTGTTTCTGGGGACTATAAACAAACAAGCAAACACCTCTAGGATTGTGGTTGGTTTAATGAAAACAGGTTTTTAATTGAAATTTAGGGGTTTTTTTTTGAGATGGAGTCTAACTATGTTGCTCTCTGTACAGTGCTATGGCATCACAGCTTACAACAACCTCAAACTCTTGGGCTCAAGTGATTCTCTTGCCTTAGCCTCCCTAGTAGCTAGGACTACAGGCACCTGCTACAATGCCTAGCTATTTTTTGTTTGTTTTTTGTTTAGTAGTCTTGGGCTGGGTTCGAACCTTCCATCCCTGTTGCTTGTGGCCTTCCCCCTAACCCCCGAGCTAAGGATGCTGAACCCAGTAATTTAGGTTTTGATTGGATAAGAATTCAGATTATGATTGGTATCTCGAGGAAGTTATCAAATCAAACATGTAGTTGCTCTAGCACGTGATCTAACACTTCTCTGTGCCAGACATGCCTGAAAAAAGTACCCCATTCCTTCTACGCACTGAATAAAAGCCGTCATTAATTGCAAGAACCAACAAAAGGTATGTGAATAAGAAAAAGGATTTTTTCTTCTAACACTAATTAGTCCACATAGTCCCTTGAACTGGAGTGCAATCCTTTTGTGGTCTGAATTAATTTTTCTCTTGGGGGAAAAAGAATCTGCTACTGTTTTATTTTAAGATTAGAAAAAGGATCCCTCCATTTGGCCAAGAAAGTTCAAAACAATTAGAGTAGATGTCTAAATGAGTAAAAAATTAATTCTTTGTCTCTCTTGGGAAAGTAACATGCCAAGTTAGGAGAAATAAATTGCTGATGCTATTTCAGGGAAGGTAGGCATAAATGCTTCTCAGTAAGAAGTCTTCCAGAACAACTAATCCAAAATTAGGGTTTGGTGAGAAGACTGGACCATCTACAACGTAATCAATCATACCACATTTGGCTGTGTTCTATAATTCATATTTAGAAGGTGTTTCTGTTTAAGCAGGAAATGCTTGAATAAGAGTGACAGAAATTGTTTCAACTGAGTTACTCTTTAAAATTAGTGATTATTATTTCCTCAAATACCAATTCCATTTCTTTAATTCAGATCATATAACTCTGGCTCTTTTTTTTTTAGTTTTCTAACCCATGAATTTTGAGAATTATTCCTTAAACATAGGCTTATAAGCAGGTGGTCGTACTGAATTTTCAAGAAGAAAGAGAATTGTCTATGTCATCAAACTTTAATACATGTCACTCCCATTTTAAATTACAAAATTTAACATCCAGGTGAATTTTAAAAACTTTGATTGACACAGAAGTGATAAATAACATAAGAAATGGCAAATTTCCTCCAAAATTTCAGAGTCTTTTACAACTACAGATATCAAAAATATTTCACGAGACAACACCCTGATTTACATGAAAATTGTGGTAAAAGAAAGAAAACATTCCTAGGGTATTTTTAAAAAGAAACATTCAAAAAAGAGTCAAAGTTCTGTTTGATTTTATGTACAGAATATATATGTATATATATGCATATATATGTAGAGGTGTAAATATATTTATACATATCTAGGCAAACTAATACAGTGTATATATAGAAAAATACACACACACATACATACATACTATCTGTAGGGCTGTCATAACAAAGCACTGCCACGGAAAGACTTAAACGAGAGAAATGTATTGTCTCTTAGCTTTGTCCAAGATGAACATGTCATCAAGGTTGCTTCTTCCTGAGGCTCTGAGGTTCAAGGCTTTTCTCTTCACTTCTGTGTGTTTGATACAATCTTTGCTGTCTTTGACTTCACACCATCTCTGCTTTTATCTCTGAGTGTGAGAGTGTGTGTGTCTGTCCCTAGGTCCAGATTTCCCCATTTTATGAGAGTGCTAGTCATACTGAATTGAGCCTAATGATTTCATTTTAACTTGATTACCCTTCTGAACAACAGGCTCAGAAACCATGGCTGACGATCCTTGGGTCTGGGAAGGAGGCTGATCTCAAAGTAGAAAAAATTTGCTGTTTCAAGTTCCAACTGAGGCTGACACTGCAGGAGAGGAAGAGTTTAACAGTAAATAAATATTGATATTTTGACCATTATGTAGGACTGTAGGAGACGCCAAGAGCAAGATGATCTGCAGCTGAGGCGTGGACCTCGGGCCATTTGTCCGCAGGAGCTCCTTATGGAGAAAGAGCCCGGTCATTCAGCATGCAGTCATTGTTAATTACTCCCCTCACCTGTATTATTCTGTCTCAATTAAAGGCTGGTGTGGAGGCTGCTCAGGGCTATCCGGCAAAGAAGGCCTAGCCCGCCTCCCTCAAGCTTGCACTTCTAATCCTCGTCTTGCCTGGTTCCTTCCTGCGGTGATGGAGACCAGGGCCTTAAGGGCCTGATGGGTTGTGACTTAGGACTTCATCCATTTTTAAGTACTGATATGAGAGCATTTTATGACTAAATGTAACCAGAGACTTTAAAAATTATTAAAGATTGGCCAACTCTAAGGTATGGTCAGTAGCTTATTAAAAACAAAAACAACGAAATAACTTAAATAGTGACTGTAAAGCTAGAGTGAGGGAAAATTATAAAATTGTTTTTTGTCAATTCTGTGGAATTCTATATTTTTAACTTTATATTTTTGTATTTATTAGCTGTTTTATATTAAAAACTGCTCTTTACTAAATACTAATAAACACATACCGTATTAGGCACAATGCTATGTATTCAAAGAACACCACTTTTAATTCTCTTTAAAAACCTGCAGGCATTATTAGGTATCCTTTACTTTTTATTTAGACAATTACATCACAAAAAGTTTAAGTAGCTTGGCCAAAGTACACAAATTTTGCCTTACTACATTTTTTTTTGTCTAAGCCAAATATTATGGATATTCATTTTTCACATTCTCTTTTCTTAGGAAAGAAAATAGTTCATTGCTTTTCCTAGAGGGACTAATCAACAAATACTGAAGTGTAGTGGAGTGTAATCAGGCTTAAAGATAACGTAGTGAAGAAAAATCGTGATCATAGTTGTTGCTTCCTATTACATGTAAGGAGATAAACTACTTATTAGGGGAAAAAAACAATTGTTAAAATATCATTTAAATAGCTAATCTATCCTTTTTCTTGGTTTTCAGATGTTTTGGATTTTTTATGCCTAGAAAATCTTCACAGGTAGGTAGGTTCAGATCATAGTAGGATGAGAGATACACAGTGTGAGCAGAAATCCAGAGGGCTCACCCCATTCTGACCACATGACGCAGTCGCTATCACTGGCCTGCATTGATGTGGATTTCCTCTTTAGACTATATTTCCCAAAGGCCACCACATTGCTGTGCTGTTTTACACACTTGTACTATTGATTCTTGACACAAGGATCCAGTCTGCTACAGCCAGATTATAGATTATTGGAGATTCTGTCTGAGCAGTTCACCACTTGGAAAGAGCAAAATAGTATGTAGAGATTCACACTGTGAACTTTTATCCAAGAAGGAAAATGGAACTCAACAGAAAACTCCACAGAAACATTGAAAGAAACTTCCAAAACTTTAAAAGAAGCTGTGGCGATCAGCCCATGCTGTGGGTCTGGTGTAAAACTGTAAGTCTCTAGAGCATAAAAGTGAGGAAAGACTGTCTCTGATATGCATTTCCACTGGGAAGCTGGACTGGGGATCTCCTTGACCTTTCCCAATGCTGGATCTGATTTGGTGAGTGGTGGGGAGGCTGTGAGAAGTGCTTTGTGTGAATTCCCAGACCATGACTCCAATACAGGGAAACCATTCCTGTTCCTAACTTATAGGAGACCTACCTCCCTGAGATCCTAACTCACAGGAGACCTCGCCAAGATCCTAACTCACAGGAGACCTCGCCAAGATCCTAACTCATAGGAGACCTCACTGAGATCTTCCTGCCAATTTGGGCAGTGATCTTATGTTGGAAGGACCTTGAGTAGTGACAAACCCTTATGGCCAGAACTCAGAGGTAAATGGGGAGTGTATGTGTTCTTGCTGCAGATGTGGGAGTTGGGTACCACCTGCCTTTGCAGGAGTGGACCAGGAGGGGAATGGCTTGGGAGCAGCTGTTTCTGTCGCAGGCAAAGAGACTCTGGTCAGCCATGGATGGGAGACCTACCAGGTGAAGGTTGTAGGAGCTGGGCAGGTCCCACTATTGCCTTCTGGACATGGAGCTCAGGCTGTGGTTCTCTCCCTGTGTGGGTTCTTTGGTATAATGAAGGTGGCTCTTGGAATATTGTGTAGATGGCCAGGTAACTGCCCTCTAGATCCTACTGTGGTTGCTGCTTGTATCCATCATTAGAGAACCTAAATACAAGCTAGCCTCACCCAGACTCCAACTGATTTTGTCCCTTCACCTTTTTTTATAATAGTGGATCAAGAACCTCTGGAAGCTTTGTAGTCCAGTCTATCACCTGGCACAGCTGAGTACTTCTTCTGATTAATGAAGGTCAAGTATAAATCCCATGGCCACCACTGCCACTGGCTAAGAGGTTGAGCTTCATAGCCCCTAACATTTGCTGACACAATTGCGTGGCATTTGGGAAAAAGAAAAGCTTTTTATGACCACAGCTGACACCATGACCTATACCACTCTAGCTACTCAGGAGACCTCAAATTCCTTCACCCACCTGAAACATTACTGTTATAGCTGGCATTTGAGAAAGCTACCGCACTGGGTTATTTATAACCAAGGAAATCTTACAGAGTCTATGACACTCCCCTGATGCTACATCAGGGCTTATTTTTGAGCCCATCATTGGTGGAGCCAAGAGTGGATCAGCCCAATCCATCTCTACCCAGCTTTGCCTGCCTCTGAGGGTGAAAGCAGAGTCTAGCCCACAGACTCTGTTTCACAGACTAGGGCATGACCTGAGGCCATGGAGAATTTCTTCATGTAAATAAAGATGAAATATAGACCCTAGGGCTACTACCACAGCAGACTGACCTGCCAATGCTACCTACTGGCTTGAAGGTTGAACTGCAAACCTAATACAAAATCTGCTAACACATGCCCTTGGGGAAAAGATAAACTTCTCAAGACCTCTACCTGCTTTCTCTGCAGGAGACTGAGAGTCTTCTGTGCAGTATACCACTGCCATAACCAGCCTTTGAGAAAATCTCCACACTAAAGATATCTAAAACAAAGGAATTTATACACTGCCTTGGCCCTCTGAAAGCACACAGAGGCAAAATTAAATGATTCTGCTCCCATACCTTATAGTCACACCCTCAAGGGGAAAACAAAATTCCATCCAGATGAAAGTAAATTTAAAAATAAGAAGTGACAGTTTCTCCAGTAGAAAAGGAATCAGCATAACAATTCTGGCAGTATGGAAAAACAAGATATTACTATACTCCTAAAGGATCACACTAGCTCTGTAGTAATACAGTCTAACCAAAATGAAAATTCTGAAATACCAGATGAAGTATTCAAACTATGGAATTTAAAGAAGCTCAATGAAATCCAAGCAAAATCTGAAAACAAATGCAAATAAAATCAGAAAATTTATTCAGGATACGAACAAGAAATTTACCAAAGAAATAGAAAAATCAAACATAATATTTCTGAAAATAAAAAGTTCCTTAAAGGAATTTTGAAAGTTGCAACATTGGACTAGCCTAAGCAGAAAAAAGAATCTCATAACTCAAACAAAGATCTTTTGAATTAATAAAGTCAGATAAAAATAAAGAACATGTAATTTTAAAATATTAACAAAGCCTTGGAGAACTATAGAGTTATGTAAAATGGGCAAACCTTCACATAGGAATTCCAGAGGGAAAAGAAAAAGGAAAAACTTTGGAAAACTTATTTGAGAAAATAACTGAGAAAAATTTCCTTAGTCTTCCTAAAGGTTTAGATGTCCAGATAGAACAGGCTCAGAGAACTCCAGGGAAATAACACTGACAGAAGGATTTTATCAAACATACAGTCATTAGACTATTTCAAGTCAATATGGAGGGAAAAATCCTAAGATCAGCAAGAGAAAAGCATCTGGTCACCTATAAAAAAAAATCCCATGAGAATAACAGTGGATTTCTCAGCAGAAACCTTACAAGCCAAAAGAAATTAAGGTCTTATTTTCAGACTTCTTAAAGAAAAATCTGTCAACCATGATTTTTGCATCCTTTTAGAATAAGCTTCATAACTAAAGGAGAAATAAAGCCTTTCCCAGACAAGTAAATGCTGAGGGAATTTGTATACTAGCCTGGTTTAAAAACAGTTGTTAAGAACATTTAAATGAGAGGTTAATACTCACCATTATAAAAACACACATGAAAGTATAAAACTCACAAGTAGTGTAAAACAATGACAGAAATAAGACTTCAAAGGCACTAGATAACAATTAACTTTATGACAATAATAAAACCCACAATTTTGGGTGGCACCTATGGCTTAAGCAGTAGGGCACCAGCCCCATATACTAGGGGTGGTGGGTTCAAGCCTGGCCCCAGCCA
Source organism: Galagoides demidoff (assembly GCA_963574575.1). Lineage (NCBI taxonomy): Eukaryota > Metazoa > Chordata > Mammalia > Primates > Galagidae > Galagoides > Galagoides demidoff. Next base: position 16,344 of record CAUYQV010188378.1, read on the forward strand.
AAACTGCAAATAAATAAACACAATTTCACATAGCCATATTAAACTTGAATGTAAATGGATTATATGCTCTACTTAAAAGAGATAGATTGGCAGAATAAATTTAAAAAATGGTTCAACATTATGTTGGTGAGAAGAAATCCACCTAACTAGTAAAGACACAGAATGAAGGTAAAGGGGTAGAAAAGGATATTCTGCACAAATTGAAACAAAAAGTGAGCAAGAATAGCCATACCTAGATAAGACAGACTTCAAATAATAACCTATACAAAAAGACAATGAAAGTTATTTATAATAATGCAAAGGTCAATTCAACAAAAAGATATAGCAATCTTAAATATATATACACAACCAATATTGGAGCATCCAGATTCAGAAAACAAGTGTTATAGACCCCCCCAAAGGAAATAAACAAAAATACAATAATAGTGAGAGACTTCAATATGCCCCTTAAAGTAATAGACAGATTATTGAGGCAAAAAGTTAACATTAATGAAAAAACTGGACATAAATTGGACTTTAAACAAAATGGACCTAAAATTTTACACTAAAATTACAGAATATATATTCTTCTCATCAACACATAGAACATTCTCTAAGATAGATCATATTGTAGGGCACAACAGATATCTTAAGAAATTGAAAAATATTGAAATCATATCAAGTATTTTTTCACAGTGGGATAAAACTGGAAATAAATTCCAATAACAACTTTTAAAGCTATATAAATACATATAATTAAAAAATTGCTCTTGAATGGTAGGTATCTTGTTTAAGAACAAATTAGTATAGAACTTTTTTTTTTTTTTGGCTTGGGATTCATTGAGGGTACAAAGAATTAGGTTATAATGTTTGCATTTGTTAGATAAAGTGCCTCTTAAAATAGATAAAATCCAGATGAAAGTAAATTTAAAAATTAGAAGTGACAGGACAAAGTCCCTCTTGTCCTTCCCCCAAGAGATGTGCCATATACTATGACCCCCCATCCACCTCCCTCCTCCCCTCTCCCCACTTGCTCATCCCCCTACCCCCTACCTTGTATTAGATCATCTACTCCCTTCATATTAGAATTGAGTACATTGGATTCTTGCTCCTAAGTTCTTGTCATGCTTTATTAAGAATAATGTGTTTCACCTCCATCCAGGTTAATACAAAAGATTAACGTGTCCATGTTTTTTAGTGGCTGAATAGTATTGGTATACATATACCACAACTTGTTAATCCATTCCTGGGTTGGTGAACATTTAGGTTGTTTCCACACTTTGGTTATTGTAAATTGAGCTGTGATAAACAGTCTGGTGCAAATATCCTTACAATAAAAGGATTATTTTTTCTTCTGGGTAGATGCCTAGTAATGGAATTGCAGAATCAAATGGGAGGTCTAATTTGAGTTCTTTGAGCATTCTCCATACATCCTTCCAAAAAGTTCTATTAGTTTGAATTCCCATCAGAAGTACAAAAGTACTCCATTCTCTCCACATCCATGCCAGCATCTGCAGCTTTGAGATTTTGTGATGTGGGCTATTCTATCTGGGTATAGATGATATCTCAGGGTCATTTTGATTTGCATTTCTCTGACAATCAGTGATGATGAGAATTTTTTCAAATGTTTGCTAGCCATTTGTCTGTCTTCTTCAGAGAAGGTTCTGTTCATTTCTCTTGCCCAGTGCAGTGGTAAATGAGATGGTTTACTCTTTTTTTGTTGATTAATTAATTTCAGTTCTCTGTAGATTCTATTATCAATCCTGTATCAGATTCATACTGTGCAAATATCTTTTCCCACTCTGAAGTTTATCTTTTGGTCTTGTGTCCTTAGTTGTGTAGAACCTTTTCATGTTAATTAAGTCCCATTTTTTAATTTTTGTTGTTGTGGTGGTGGTCACTGAAGTCTTTGTCATAAAATCTTTCCCAGTCCAACATTATTAAGAGTTTTCCCACAGTTTCTTCTAAGGTTTTTATCATTTCATGTCTTAGATTTAAGTCTTTCATCTATCTTGAATCACTTTTTATAAGTGATGAAAGGTGTGGGTCGAGTTTTATTCTTTTACACTGTGGCTATCCGGTTCTGTCAGCAGCATTTATTGAATAGGGATTCTTTTCCCCACTGTATGCTTTTGTTAGGTTTATCAAAGATCAAATGGTTTCATCTCTTGGTTTTCTATTCTTTTCCATATGTCTATGTGTCTATTTTTGTGCCAATATCATGATGTTTTGATGATTGTGAACTTGTAATATTGCCTGAAGTTTGGTAGGGTGATGCCTCTGGCTTTGTTTTTATTACTAAGTATATCCTTAGCTATATGTTTTTTTTTTTCTGGTTCTAAGCAAAATTAAGTACTATTTCTTCCATTTCTTCAAAATAGGATGTTAGTATTTTAATGGGAATTGTACTGAATCTGTAGATTGCTTTGGGTAGAATAGACATTTTAACAATGTTGATTCTTTTCAGCCAAGAGCATGATATGTTTTTCCATTTGTTAGTGTCTTCTGCATTTTCTTACCTCCTGAGGCAAGAAATTGTTTCACAATTCTCTTTGAAAAGATCTTTCACCTCTTTTGTTAGGTATATTCCTAAGTATTTTATTTTATTTTAAGCTACTTTGAAGGGAATTGTGTGGCCTTGACTTGCTTCTCAACTTCACAATTATTGGCATATAGAAGGCTACTGATTTGTGGATAATGATTTTGTACTTTGAGATATTACTGTATTTCCCGATCACTTCCAGGAGTTCTGTGGTGGAGTCTCTGGGTTTTTCTAAGTATAAGATCATATCATCAGCAAAGAACTAGAGTGTGATAGATTCAAGACCCTACCTCCACCAAACAGCAGAGAAAAACAAGAATACTATAAATAAAAATTAAATAAACACAAAAAAAAACCCTTAAGGAATAAGATTGGGGGGCAAAGAGAATAACAAGGGTAGAAAAACTAGCAAAAATGATGCCCTTATTATTAAAGAAGGAAGTATGAAGAATTATAAATATAAGAGAAAAAAGAAGAAGAAATTAAAAAGAAAAACGGGGAAAAGTTAACAAAATTTTTTAAAAAGAAAAAACTATTATATATATTGCATATATATCTATTTTAGATATATATCTATTGATTATATATATCATATGTATTGGTTAATATATAATATATAGGTTAATCCATAATATATCATATATAATATACATATATTATATATATTTTATTATATAAAAACTTTATGTGTATATATATATATCTTGCTATATATTGCCTGGGCAACATGATTGGGAAGCAGAGATCTGAAACTACAAAAATTCTAGGTGAAAACCTAGAAAAACTTTTCTGGGTATTGGTGCAAGCAAAGAATTCATGACTAATACCTCAAAAGCAAAGGCAACAAAGCTGAAAATAGACAAGTAGGAACTAATTAAACTTAACTATGGAATCAGAGAAAATATTTGTATACTACGCATCTGACAAAGGACTAATATCCATAACCTACATGGGACTCAAGCAACTCAGCAATAAAAACCAAATAACCTAATGCAAAATAGGCCAAGGACATGAATGTTTTTCAAAAGAAAACATACAATTGGCCAAAAAGCCCAATATCACTAATCATCAGAGAAATGCATGTTAAAACCATGATGAGGTACAATCCCACACCAGTCAGAATGGCTACGAGTAAAAAATAATAATAATAAAGCAGATGTTGATGATGATATAGAGAACATGGGACTCTTATACATTGTTGGTGGGAATGTGAATTAGTAAACCTTAATGGAAAACACTTTATGGAGATTTCTCAAAGAACCAAAAATAGAACCACCATTCAATCCAGCAACTACGCCACTAGATACCTACTAAAGCAGTGGTTCTCAACCTTCCTAATGCTGCAAACCTTTAATACTGTGCAAAGGGGTCATGACCCATGGGTTGAGAACTGCTGACCTAAAGGAAAATAAATTATGCCAAAAGATATTTGCATTTGAATATATTATTAAAATAACAATAATAAGGAATCAACCCAAGTATCCATTGATAGATGATTGGATAAAGAATATATATGTATATAAACATATACACATATTTATATATACACAAACATATATATCCAAAGGTAAACACACACATATGTGTATACACCATGCAATTTTACTTAGCCATATAAAAGAATAAAACCTTATCTTTTTTTTTAGAGACAGAGTCTCACTTTGTCACCCTCAGTAGAGTGCTGTGGTGTCACAGCTTACAGCAACTTCCAGCTCTTGGGCTTAGGTGAGTCTCTTGCATCAGCCTCCTGAGTAGCTGCGACTACAGGTGCCCACCACAACGCCTGGGTATTTTTTGTTGCAGTTTGGCTAGGGCTGGGTGCCAGCGCCCTTTGTATATGGGGCCAGGACCCTACTCACTGAGCCATAGTCACCACCCTAAAATCTTATCTTTTGCAATGACATGATGGAACTGGAGGTCATTATCTTAAGTGAAATAATTCAGAAACAGAAAACCAAATATTTCACATTTTTACTTATAAGTAGGGGCTAAATGGTGGATTCACAAGGTCATAGAGAGCAGGATTCTAGATGATGGAAACTTGGAAAAGTGAGAAGGTAGGGGGGTGTACGGGGTGAAAAATTACTTAATGGGTACAATGTACAATACTTTGTTGATGGTTATACTAACATCTCAGTTTTTACTATTTATCACTGCATTCATCTAACCAAACTGCACTTGTACTCCCTAAATCTATAAGAATTTTAAAATAAAAAGAAATAAAATTAAGAAAAGGATCTTCAAATTCACCTTTTTGTACTTATCAATGCAAAAGTCCCTAGCTGGTGATAAATTTACATCAAACATATTTAGTGTTTAAAATATCCTGAACTAGAAAAATAAACTCTACAGAGTAATGCTTTTTAAAAGAATGATTTGTGTGTGTTTGCCTGGCAAAAAATAAGTTCTATTTTTAGTAGAAAACAGAGGGAGTAAAAGAGGGAGAGACTTGCTCTATTTTCAATTTCTAAAAATACGTTCACCTTTTTGTTACCTTTATTCTGAGCTGGAGGTAAATTTCAGAGTTCAAGAGCTGGGTTTGCTGAAAGTCAGTATCAATTGAATGAATATTAGCATTTATAATTTAGGCTGGAATTTACTACTAGTCTTCTGCTGTGATTGCAGTGATTCTGAGTGACCCAATTTGTACATAGTAACTTAACACACCCACACACAAACCCACAGATACTATATATAATACCAAAAGTAGAAAAGACGTTTTTCCTCATCCACCTTACAAAATGGCTATAAGGATTAAATAACCCTTCCAACCATCCATATATATAGTTCAATTTTATCGAATGCCCTAGACTGTGCTTAGTATAAAGAACATATTTAAGTGTATAATATTACTGGAGAGACAAGATTTATTTTCAAAGGTCTCTTGGGGCAATATGAGAGAGCAAACTTAGGTAATATATAGAAGCAATTCAGATACACACGGCCACAGAAGTTCCCCCTGCTGTGAGAGTGTCTCATTACTGGTGTCCTGAGAAGCACGAATTTAGGATTAAGGAAGCTGTGCACTCTTCCCCAGGGATTCCTTTTGCCTGGTAGCTAAGGATGGTACTAACAGCTCATATCATTTATAGGTGAATTCTTTTCCCCAGTGCCTCCTCTGTGCTTCGCCATTTTCTTAACACTTTCTATTATGACCAGAGCCTATTGATGATCTGGCTTTCTCTAACACCTCCCTGCTTTGGTTTCTGTGCCATTTCCCCAGACAACCTGCATATTCTGAGTCTAAGCCTCTGACATCTTTTCTGACTGTTCTCTGGCCTTGGCCTTCTTGGTTACACTAAACTAAAAGTGATTGTCTTAGTTTTCATTCTCCCAGAAGTAGACCCCGAGAGGATTTGAGTACATGGAGTTTACTGGAGATGATCTCAGAAGAGATTGATAGAAAAGTATGGAAAAGAGTATGGGAAGGAAGCCAAGAAAATTGAGCTACCAAGCAAATTATCAATGTGGGAAAATAAAACCCATTCATTCAGGAACTCTGGGAAACAGTGTCAAACCTCTTCCTGTATTCCAGTTACCAGGTCAAAGGAATATGAGGTCAGACAATTATGTTCAAGAACTCATCCTGGAAAAAGTTCAACAGATCTCACTGCTGAATATCACTGAAGGGACCTTCAACATACTCCCCTTGGGAGGCTATGTGCCAACACCAGCACCTAGTCCACCACCATTCAAAGCTATTTTACAACTCTTTTTCAGACCTTTTCTTGGACAGTTTCTGACAATTATGTCATGAAGTCATCCTAGGAAAAGTGTGTATATCTCATTGCTGAATTGATACAACAACAGCTGTGATAGTCATTCCAGAAAAAAAGACTTCCAAAATTGCTTTGCAGGGTAGATTAGGAGCTAGTTTTGGTGCATAGCTCTCCACTGGGAGTACTTTGAAGGTGACCATAGTGATATTCAGCAGTGAGGTATGTAGCACTTTTTCCAGGATGCCTTCTCAAATCTAACTCTCTGAACCTTTGTTGCATATTGTGTTTCCAACACCCTGCATTCAGCATTTGTTCCCAGAAGTTCTCTGGCACTTCTGGCCCATTGAATGTGGATAGATGCATACTAGAGTCCAGAAAATTCTCCCAGGCAAAGTAATTGCAGGTGGTAGAAAGGCAGGTATGCCCAGATGTAATGATTGTGAAGAGGATATGAATAGGGCACTAACTGCATTTGTTATGGTGGATAACCATTTTCTTGTGATTATAGTCTAGAAAAATACGTTCTTGTCACTGCCAATGCTATTATTGTTATGAAATTTCTAGTAGGCAAAGACTTTGCAGAGAAGGATGCCCATGGGCTGACTTTTACATCCCCACTCAAATTCATGCATTGAAGCTCCATCCTTCAATGTGATGGTGTATAGAAATGAGACCTTTGAGAGGTAATTAGGTTTCAGTGAGGTCATGAGAAGTGGGCTCTCATTATGGGATTAATGTCTTTGTAAAAAGAGGAAGAGACACCAGGGCTCTTTCTACCAGGGAGAAAGCGGCCATATTCAGGCAAGAGAGCCCTCCTCAAGAACCAATGTTTCCAGCCTCCAGAACAGTCAAAAATACATGCCAATTGTTTAAGCCATCTTATCTGTGTCATTTTTTAATGACATTCCAGATGATTTCTGACTATGTTTGGGGGTCATTCTTTTGAATCTCTGGACCTTCTGGAAATGAAGGAATCAGTACTTCCACCTCTATTTTCCAGGATATGAAACTGGGAAGGCCTGTTAATCTGGGCTGGAGTTGCTGTGCACAGTGCTCAGATGCAAACAAGGGAGGTGAGTGTGCTGGCACAACATTGCCACGGTCTTGAATAATATCAGCTTGAGACAGATTCAAGGTTGATTCATCTAGACTCCAAAGTTTTGCAGTGAATGAAAGTGACAGCTTTTTTTTTTTTTGCCAGGGCTGGGTTTGAACCTGCCACCTTTGGCTTATGGGGCCGGAGCCCTACTCCTTTGAGCCACAGGTGCTGCTCCAAAAGTGACAGCTTTTGTTGGCAGGAAACATCACTAACGCTGAAAGCCAATCTCAGACTCTGTCACTGTGGTGTGAGCTGGAGCTTTGGGAAACAATGTCTGAGCGTAAGGGTGTCATTTCCAGAGACAGTCCAAGCCTGAGCAGAGAGGACTATCCCTTGAAAGCATGTGTTTATGCAACGAACTTGACTAGGGAACCACAATTGCCAGTTGCCCTGTGGTGTGACACTGGGTGGCAGTGGCAGTGGTTGACTCATGGAGACTCCTTACACTGTTCTTGGGTTGTGCTGACTTCTTTTACTTTCTTGAATGATTTAGAGGGAGGGAGAAACTTCCAGAAAAAGATACTAGACTTACAACTAACTGTTCCGTATATGAGGGATTTGGTAACAGATTGGAAGAGGACAAAGAAATATAACCATAAGAGAACTTCGTGTTTGTGAAAGAGGCTGTACTAGTTAAATGAAGAAAATAATTTAGTTTTAATCCAGTGAGTTTGATTATTTTGTCAGGCTTGTAGTAAATTGTAATGAGTGTGATGCTGTAATCCTGTTATGGTGTTTTATTTGCGACATAAAGCGTTTTCTATGACCCTCTCACATGTGCCAACATTCTGTAGGCATAATTAATTATAATGTGAACTCTAAAATTCTGATGTGGAATGTAGATTTTATGAAGTACAAGGAAAATACTCAGCAAGTACCCTTTATGCTAGTTCCATTAAGAGTTTTGAGGAGAGTTTTAACATCTAATTCCATAAAATTCTCAGGTTGAACCATCAGTAACTATAATAATCCTGACAACTCTGCATGCAATAGCCCATTTTATTTTCTGTAAAGAGATAGGCACCTCTAACTTGCCTACATCTCTTTGTTTTATTCCCTTCCGTGTCAGGTTTATGACAAAACACATTTTCATTTTGTCTTACATGACATCCTGGTTCTATGGTCCTTTTTAAGATGCTAACTTTAGTTTAATTTGGACTGGTAAAAAAAAATCATATTTTTGTATTTTAGATAGTTGAAAGGAACTGAACTTGATTTTTTTTATATATACATACTAGAAATAGTATGTACTATTTATTTGTTTTTCTTATATTCCAGAATATTAGGGTATACCCATGTTTTGTTTATATGCCTTGTTTTTGTACAGATTGAGTCAAAGTTATATGTGAAAAATGTGTCCCTCACCCAGATCCTGTGCATTGTACCAATAGCTGTGAATTTACCCATCTCTTCCTCCTGCCTCCCTCCAGCTTGATTTCACTGAGATTTATTTTCATATGTGCACTGAAGTGTGGATCAATTACTTCCAAGTTGGAACTGAGTACATGTGTTTGTTTCTCCATTGATGTTTCATTTAGAGAATGGTTTCCAGTTCCATCCACGTTGTCACAAAAGATCGGCATTTTTCTTATGACTGAGTAGTACTCCATATACCACATTTTATTAATCTATTCACGTATCAGTAGGCACTTGGCTTGTTCCTACGCCTTTGCAATTGTAAATTGTGTTACTATAAACCCTTGTGTGCACGTGTCTTTTTTATAAAGTAAGTTTCTTTTCTTATGACCATATACCCAGCAGTGGAATTGCTGAATCAAATGGTAGGTCTACTTTAAGTTCTTTGAGGCATCTCCAGACAAAATTGCATCGAGGGTGCGCTCCTTAGCAGCCCCACTAAGGGTGGATGAGTGTTCCTTTCTCTCTGCATCCATGACAGCATCTGTTGTTTGGGGACTTTTTAGGCATGAAAAAATTTACTATGCTCATAGATTAACAGAATCAATATTGTTAAAATGGATTTATTACATAAAGTAATTTACAGATTCAATGTAATTGAATTACATTAAATTGCATTAATTACATTAATTACATCAAGATACCAATGCTGGTTTTTTTAGTTCTAGAAAAAAATAGTTCTATGCTTAATATGGAATCCGAAAAGACCCTGAAGAGTGAACACAATCTTATGTAATAAGAACAAATCAGGAGGAATCACTTTACCAGACTTCAAACTATCCTTAAGGCACCAGTAACCAAAAGAGCATGGTTCTGACACAAAAACAGAGACATAGACTTATGGATTAGAACACAGAGCCCAGACATGAAATCATCCTCATTTTCTGATTTTATTTTTGAAAAAAAGAGGCTCAGTGTCTGGAGTTCAGTGGTTAGGACACCAGTCATATACACTGGGGCTGGTGAGTTCAAACCTGGCCCAGGCCTGCTAAACAATAATGACGACCACAACAAAGAAATATCTGGGTATTGTGGCGGCCACCTGTAGTCCCAACTACTTGGGAATCTGGGACAAGAGAATCTCTTAAGCCCAAGACTTTGAGGTTGCTGTGAGCTTGATGCCACAGCACTCTACTGAGGGCAACATAATAAAACTCTGTCTCAAAAAAAAAAAAAAGAAAAGAAAAGAAAAAGCATAAAAATGTTCAGTGAGGAACAGAGTCCCTTGTCAGTAAGTGGTACTGGAAAAACTGGATAGCTCCATGAAAAAGACAGAAAGCAAATCTGCACCTCTCACCGTTTAGTTAAACTAAGTAATGATGGATAAAAGACTTTAGAAGCCTAAGGCAGGAAACAGTAAGAAAATGTTGGACAAGCTTTTACATATGTTGGTCTAGGCAAAGAAGGCCCCAAAAGTAATCATAGCAACAACAAAAATAAATGAACTGGATCAAAGTTTCTGGACAGTTAAGAACACAATCAAAACAGCAAACAGACAGCACACAGAATGGGAGAAAATATTTGCATGCTATACATCTCATAAAGGACTAATAACCAGAATCTACAAAGAACTCAAGCAAATCAGTGACAAACAATCAAACAACCCCATTAAAAAGTGGGGAAAAGACATGAATAAAACTTTTCAGATGAAGATATACAAATGGCCAACAAACTTATGAAAAAAGGCTCAACATCGCCAATCATTAGAGAAATCCAAATCAAAATTACAGTGAGATATTGCCTGATAAGAATGGCTTGATTAAAAAGTTCTAGAAGTGAACTCGAAGTGGAGCTAGAAATTTCTCTTCTAGCTCTTGATTGGTTTTATTAATATTTTGTGTGTCATTCCGAGTATTTTCTTGTGACTTTTATTAAGTCAACTTTATTGAAGTATAACTTATGTATAATGAGCTGTATCAATTGAAATTGTATAATTTAGTAAATTCAACAGACGCATATTGGGAAACTACTGCTACAATAAAGATACAGATTATTTATATTATCTCCAAAAGTTTCCTTCTGGTCATTTGCAGTCCTTACTCCCTCCACACTCAGCCTTAGGCAACCACTGACTTGCTTTTCATCATTACAGATTAGTTTGCATTTTCCAAGATTTTACATAAATGGAATCAAACAGTACATACTCATCTGTGTCTTGCCTTTCTCACTCTTCCCGTAACTTTTAAATGAAATGTAAAATAAGGTTTTAACTTTAAGTAGTAATGTAAATAAACATGGATGGCTTTAGTTTACAGCACTTATAGAAAAGTCATGAACAAGCTACCAGATTCTGGTGGATACCACTGACCTGAAGGATGATCATTTGTAAGCTTAAGTGAGAGACGTCTTGGGTACAAATATTCACATGTACAAGTATTGCATGAGCTGTATTCTTTCTACAAAATAGGACATTCTATGACAGGCTTAAAAATTCAAATACTTATAGATATTCAACTTTGCTCTTAGTTTCTGGCAGAAATTAAATGTCTTTATGAAAATATCATTAAGTAATGCTATTTTTTTGCTGGGAGAAATGCTGGCTCACAAGAAATGAAAAAGTGACTTTAATTTAATGTTTTCTCTGTCATTTGCATTTGTATTTTCCCTAAGTGCCTAGCAGATAGAGTGAATTGATTTACATTAACTGCAAAGCTGGTGCCAATGACATGGTTATGATGGTCAAAAGGGTTCACACTTATTAGACAGTTTATAATCATCTGTGATTTTTCCCAATGATTCGACAGCAAAGATGGTCCAAATTGCCCTCTGTACATACTTATTTTAAACAAGGTAACAAATACTTTTTAAAAATTATTATTATTGTTGTTGTTGTTTTGAGATGGAGTCTTACTTTCTCACCTTCAGTAGAGAGCTATGGGGTCATAACTCACAGCAACCTCAAACTCTTGGGCTCAAGTGATTCTCTTGCCTTAGCCTTCAAGTAGCTGGGACTATAGGGGCCAGCCACAATGCCCAGCTATTTTTAGAAACTGGGTCTTGCTCTTGCTCAGGCTAGCCTCAAGCCTATGAGCTCAGGGCAAGCCATCTGCCTTGGCCTCCCAGAGTGCTGGAATTATAGGTGTGAGCTACCACACCCAGCCCTTTAAAAATTATTTTTTTATATAAATATATAAAAATGATATAGCACATCTATGTTTCTTTTTTAAAAAACATATTTACAAATGTTTAAATCATTTAGTTATTGTAGAACCCTATTTGAGGCTAAGGGCTAAGTGTTTCATGAAAGGGCTTTATATGCAAAGTGACTCCCCAAAGTAGAAGAAGCACAGAAGCCAAAGAACAAGGCAGATAAAGTCTGTTTGTAGGTAAAAGATGATTTATTGGGGGAACTTATGCCTGGAACTGTGGTCTTGAGTGGCAGAAAGACAGGGAGAGACCTCTGTGCTGCTAACCTTTAAGCCAGGGCACTACAGGAAAAGGGGACACATACTCCAGAAGGACAGCTGAAGTTGACCCTCCAGGGAAAAACAAGAGTTCATCAAAGCCTGCAATTCTTGCAACACCGTCAAGGATGTTTTGACCTAAAGGCAGTGTGTATGGTGGGTGTGCGCTCTTACACAGGAA
>CAUYQV010188380.1:0-17569 GCA_963574575.1 Galagoides demidoff
CAGAATGTTTTAAAGCTATAATTGAGAAAATGACATGAAGGCTGTGTTGATCAGTTTGATGGAAGTATTTTGGATTGCATGCGAAAACCCCACACTGTACCCCAGAAGTGCATTAATGTACATAGTTACCATTCAATAAAATTAAAAAAAAAAAATTCTGGGATTACAGGAGTGAGCCACCATGCCTGGCCTGGTCTTTGTTTTTTCATTCTTTAGCTACTTCACTTAGGATAATGGTCTCCAGTTCCATCCAAATTGCTGTAAAAGACATTAATTTATCCTGATATACATATACCAACATTTTGTTAATCCACTCATGAAATGATGGGCACTTACTTGCACTGATTCCACATTTTTGCAATTGTGAATTATGCAGCAGTAAACATTTGAGTGCAGATGTCTTTTTTGATAAAATGACTTATTTTTTCTTTTTAATAGCTACCTGGTAGTAGGATTGCTGGATCAAGTGGTGGGTCTACTTTTAATTCTTTGAGCATCTCCATACTGGAAGAGATTACCTTTCCTTAGAGGTTGCACTACTTTGCACTCCCACTGTGTATAAGACATTTTTCAGATGTTCGTTGTCCATTATCTATCTTCTTTAAAAAACATCTATCCATTCCTGTCATCTGCCAACTTTTTTTTTGAGACAGAGTCTCACTTTTCAACCTCAGTAGAGTGCCTTGCGGTGGCACTGCAGCTCACAGCAACCTCCAGCTCTTGGGCTTAGGCAATTCTCTTCTCTCAGCCTCCTGAGTAGCTGGGACTACAGGTAACCACTCCAATGCCCGGCTATTTTTTTTTGCAGTTTGACTGGGATCAGGTTTGAACCTGCTACCCTCATTATATGGGGCCAGTGCCCTGCTCACTAAGCCACAGGTCCCTCCCCATCTGCCTACTTTTTCATTGGAATTTTTTCAATACTGTTTTGTTTGAGTTCTTTGTAGATTCTGGATATTAGCCTTTTATTGGTATAGTTTGCAATTTTTTTTTTCCATTCTGTAGGTTGCCAGATACTCTGTTGAATACTTCCTTACCTCTGCAGAAGGTTTTTAAATTTAATCAGATCCCATTTTTTTTGTTGTTGTTCTGAAATTGTCATGGCGCTCTTAGTCATAAATTTTTCGCCTAGGCTGATATCTAGAAGAGTGTTCGTTACATATTTTTCTAGAATTCTTTTTGTTTCATCCTTACATTTCAGTCTTTTAATGTTTTTCAATTAATTTTTGTGAGTGGTGAGAGATAGAAATCTTATTTCCTTCTTTCTAGTGCAGCTATTCAGTTTTCCCAGAACCATTTTTAAATAGAATTTCAGAATAATTAAAACTATTTGCTTTTTACTTAATATTATAATCAATTTAAAACTGTAATAGCTTAAAATTATCATCAACCCAAACCAAATTTAGCAACAACAAAATCAGCAACAAGAAAAACAAAAATTTAGCCAAAAATCTATTAAACTGACAGAAATTAGTTGTTAAAAAATATAAGTAGAAAACAGCCCTCACCCAAGGGAATAGTGGATAATCAAGTTGGAAATAGCGTCTCCCTTAGAGGTGGGGCTGACAAAGATAATACTAAAGAGATATAAGCTGGGAGAAGACAGTTCCCAAACAGAAAGGCAAGGAAGAAACACTAAGAAAGATGTTATTAGTTCTAGTGTTACAAGGCAGAGTTAGAAATAAACATTAAAAAAAAACATGCTCTACTATCTTGGAACATGATTCTACTTTAAGTCACTGTATGTCCTAAAGGAAAGAAAACTAATTTTAAACACGTTTTCATAATGAAGATTTTTAAAAAGATGATAATTTAATGTACCATTTAAAGTGAACACTAAAATATATATTTTTTCTCTTCCAACTGTTTGTATAAAACAACAATTATTTTCATTCAGCACATACTAACCTTGTTGGGTTGATGTAATTTTTTAAGGAAAAAGGATTGGTGCCTTATATCATATTTCATTTAAATATTTATATTACATATATTCCTGGAATATAACAATTATTATTTTTTTTCCTTTTATTGTTAGTTTTACAGGTTGAATATATTTTCTAGTTAGGACTATAATGAGAAGTTGAAATAGTAAACAAAAAATTCAAAAAAATAATTCTATGAACTAGGTGATTTGAAAAGAGAATAAGGTAAATAGGAAAACAAATATCAAGTAAAACTTTCCCAGTAACAGCAGCCCTGAGGCTGCTCTACATTTCCTTCTATAGTAGAAAGAAAATTAGTTTAAAATTTAATGGTTAAGTGTGTGTTCATGGGTCATTATGAAGGTTTGACCCAAAACCCAAGAAAGATTAAAATCTGCCTGGTTGGAAATAAACGAAGCCCTCCCAGCAACACCAATAAGACAGGCAAGTTGAAACTTGCACCAGTGACTCAGAAAGGACACTGCCATCTGTGTTTCTTGGAAGTGAAATAACACATGTTCTGTCTTATAGACATAAAATAAAGCCTTATATAGCATTATTCTTAAAACTTAATGTTAGAAGTTTGGTTATAGAAAGGAATAATACATCTACGCAGGGGAGATTTTCAAAAATCATCTTTATGCCTCCCCTTTCCCATTTTGACACACCACCTTAGCCTATTATCTATTGACCAAAGAAAGAAAAACTTTCCTTAATTGTTTATTACAAACACAAGTAGAAAATTTAAAAATTGTTTATTACCAACGCAAGTAGAAAATTTTAAAAAAGAATATTGTTAAGATGAGGATAACTAAAATGGTACAGCTCTAGTATGAAAATACAGGAAAGGTAAAATGAAGGAAGAAAGGGGGCAAGGAAGGAGAGAAGAAGACAAATCTGAAGAAAATGTGAACTTGAAAATTAATGACCTAAAATAAAAATTTAAAAATAAAATACTGCTTTCACTAAAAAATCTTCCACAACAATGGGTATAAACAGTGATATTTGAAAGCTGAAAATTTGGTCTTCTAATATTTCATTGAACATTGCCTTTTCTAAGCATTAAGAGCATGCAATATGACACACAGGTAAGCAAAGTGACGGTTCAATTGTGCTCCCTCAGCAAATGCACACTTAGCCATTTTATAGCATCTACTACCCAAGTGTCAGAGTAGTGAATGGCAAGTGGAAAAATCAGTGGTGGGATATCAATGGGGAAAGTCCACTCACAAACAGAAAGACTTCTGATGGTGACAAGACGTATAAACAGAGGACCTGAGTAGTCATTGCCCTTGAAGTACAGAGACCGAAGTGAGAAATTGGAGTCAATGGGAAGCTAGAGTTGATAGTCCAGGTTAGATGCTCCATTGCTACTTCCTTTAGTCTGCTGTACTTCAAGAAATAAACACTATAAAAATAACACTTGATTAAAAACCAAATTGTCTTCCAACACACAAACCATTATTATTTGCAGAAAAAGGAATTTTTTGATAAAAAATATGTTTCAAGAAGGGGAATTCTGTTTATATATGTGTGGCTGGTTTGTTTGTTTGTTTTAGTACTTCAGTTGGAGCTAATGACAGTAGATATTTATTAAAGTAGAAATCATAATCCTTCTTTATTCTACCATATTTTATGCTGAGTACTTGAAAAAGAAATTTAAAGCTGTTACGTCTATTCTTAGTAGTAAATAGCATGACAGGCATGAATGGGAGAAAAGTGGTCTAGGAAATGAGGAAATGGTAAAGATTAAAAATATTCAAGGTAGATATCTGACTATAAAATTAATAAAAAATGATTTTCACATACCAGTCATTTAGTGTAATTTTTGGAGAAATCTTATGGGGATGGTGCTACCTAACAGTGTAGAAATGGCAGTTTAGAAACTTAAAATGATAAGTTAAAACTAAATTACTTTTTGAGTTTTGATGGTCTTTGTTTTTTTTGTTTCAAGTTGTCCCCCTGGGTAGAGTGCTGTGGCATCACAGCTCACAGCAACCTCCAACTCCTGGGCTCAAGCGAGTCTCCTGCCTCTGCCTCCCAAGTAGCTGGGACCACAGGCGCCCGCCACAACACCTGGCTATTTTTTGGTTGCACCCATCATTTTTGTTTGGTGGGTCCGGGTTGGATTGGAACCCACCACCTTAGGCGTATGTGGCTGGTGCCTTAGCCACTTGAGCCACAAGTGCCGAGCCTTTGATGGTCTTTGTAATCTGGCATCATTTTTTGTGTTCAATTATATATCTCATTAATCTCCAAAGTGAAACTTTGCTATAGTATGCTAGTTTTTGCTAGTTTATTTTACATTGCTTACACCTAGGAGCTACATCTTCTCTGTACAACATCGTATTATCATTTTTAAGGGTTATTTCATGTAATTCATTCTTATGAATTTTTTACAATTCATATGAAAAGAGTTAGTCTCCCGAAGAAGATTATAAAGACTTTTTGAGCAGGGACTATAACATCGTACCAGACACAAATATGTTTACTTCATTTATGGTTCCAAAAGGAATATAGAAACCATTCTAGAATTTCCTTCTGTTTAATTAGTGTGGAATTTAACACAGAAATTTGAAGCTTCAAATTATTAAATGGGCAGAATAAGCAGTCTGACATGGTTGCCACTCTCAGCTTTACTCATAGCTTCCAAAGAATCAGAAGTCATTCCTTTCATTTAGGAATTGCAGGATATCATTCCTGGTATGTCATCTACTCAGGTAGACAATTCAGAAGAGAATTCTTGGAAACCATTGCAGAATTTCAGCTGCCAAACATATTTATTGCTCTGCTTCTGGTTGAAGAATAATACTTCTCCCTTTCTTTCAACTTTCAGATCTCACATGATTTCATCTCATCCCAGGAACAAAAACGAAGCATTCCATAGACTAGACTTCCATAGCCAGTAAGGTAAGGAAAAGTGCAATTGAGAGAAATACACTTAAATTTTTCAAGATGGGAGCATTGGCAATACAGAGCTTGTAGTCTCAGTTACTTGGGAGGTTGAGTTGGAGGAGCCCTTGAACCCAGGAGCCGAATGACAGGGTAGACAACATAGCAAGACCTAAACTGGAAAAAAAAAAAAAAAGTAAGAAAAGAAAAGAAAAGAAAGAAAAATTTCACTGTGTTAGTTCTATGTTTTAAAAGACAATGTGTCTTAATTATTTGAAGTCATATTGATTTCAAAAATCCTTTGAATAAATTAGTTAAGTACCATAAATTATCTATTATAACCTTAAAACTACTGTTTATCTGCACCATTTATTATAGTGGAAATCTCTGGGCCAGAGAATTTTGATGAGAAACTTTCAGAGTAAGAACTGCCCCTTCTTCATATTAGAATGAGATTTCCCTCAGTAAGGAAAAAGGGTAGACTTTGAAGTTCCCTGTAGATATGGAATGACCATCCTACTTCTGAAACAAAACAGTTGGTGGCAGCAATATACTAAAAGAACCTACACATTATACTTACACATTATATATATTTTCATATGCTATACAATGTTATAATTTCCATTAATATCATTCTTATAAAAATAGATGATTTTGGTTGATACTATTTTTACATGTTAAAATGTCAAAGTCAGGAGATAGGAAAGCTGATGAGATTGTATTCTAAGCCCGCAAATTAGTCAAAATTTCCCAGACTTGACAGAAGAACATAAGACTTTTGAGCCAGAGACAAAAGAGAGCAAGAGCAAAAGTCAGACTAAGATCAAGCTTGCATCAGTTCCTCAAGCTCTAGTTCTTCCACAGTGAACCCTGAGAATATGTAATCCTGGTATCCTGTGTGGCTTCCCATAAACTTGCCTATTTCCCCTCTCCAGAGAAAGACATTACCTTAACACCCTGGAAAGCAAGTTAACCTTCTCAGTGAAAAGAACGCCTTATTTCCCTAGCTTCATTATATGGGAATGTACAGTTATCTGCCTCAGCAGAGCCCCCCTTATTTCCCTAGCTTCGTTATATGGGAATGCACAGATATCTGCCTCAGCAGAGCCCCTGGCTCTCTTTTCCAAGTCCATACACATGTACAAGATGAAACACAACGAAAGATAGAAGAGAATTGACTATCAGTATCTGCTTGTGTAGAAACACGAAAGGTCCTAACAAATTGTCTCCTAACAACACATACACACATACACTAGTCACACATTATTAAATATATCACATTTATATTAGACTTAAACACTAAAAAATGATAACTAAGAAACAAAAAACAATATAAATTCTCATTGTGCTAAAGGACTTGTAATATTATCACAGCCTGGAATATAAACCAAACATACACAGTTGTTTACTAAGTAACTTTAATTGATAAGCTAATTATAAAATGTACTTATTAAGAAAAAAATCAGAATAGTAATTGTTCTAATGTTTACAAAAAATGTATATACTAAATTTTAATTTTCATTTACAGTAATTAATAGGCTAGCAAACTAAGGGCACAAATCACTACTCAGTAGGTCTTATTAAGTATTAAAAATGTTGTGATTGTGAGAAAGTATAATCTGTTATACATAAACATTACAAATTTTAATTTTAAATGCAATATGTACAATAGCTATACTATTTATTAGCAAATATTTTTTAAAAGTTCAAATATATGTCCAATTACCATTTGTAATGATTGTTGCTTGAATCTCTGGATTAAAAATTTCAATTGAAATAAAAAAATGTGAAATTTGAAATGTTATGTATTGAAAATTGCTTTTCTGTTAATATTATTCTCTAATCAAACAAAATGTTCTCATATTAGATATGATTTAAGTTAGCATCGCTATTGGTAGTTGTCCTCACCAAATATGCTATCCATGTAGACAGCCTACTGTTGGGATAGTTAGAAAGGCTATTTCAAAAAAAATCAAATATTTTCCATAAAATAGAGTTTGCATTTGTTATTGTTATCCTTCTACTGAAGGTTTTAACTCAACTAGTTTTAGGAATAAGAAGAAAGTGATGTTGATAGTGGGTCTATGATGATTTTTTTGGAAAGCAGCCTAATTATTATATTTACAGATATAATAATAAAGACATATATATTAGTTTAATATTTGAATATAGCTTGTTCACAGTGAATTTACTGTGGACTAAAAGGAATAAAGCCAACTCTTGTATTATTAGTAGAGTTTGTGATTGTCAGGGATTCCATACTGTGCAGGAGCCCTGGTGAATGATATCTTTGAATTTGTTTGACTGATTCCAGTGGTGGAGGAGTCATCACTTTTCATCCAGGAGTACAAATTCTTCAACTGCTATGTAATTGTAACTATACATTTGAGTATTATACTGCAGCTATATTTGGTAGTATTGTACAACTCCTGTAAACAATTTTAATGCCAAGTAATATATTGCATGTTTTTTAATAAATGAGAAAATATTCTAATACTATCAATTTAGTAACAGATCCACACCAGAATTATGTTTCCTGGTTTCACTGATTATTTGCTTCAATATGCTACTCAGTATGATAAAAAACATTCTGGTATGGGGAGAAGGGTGGATGGGTGGTGGGAGGGTGACTGGAAAGATCACCTATGTGGTCTGTCTAACAAGGGTACAAGTGAACTTTTCTAGAACTAGAGTATAAATGTTTTAACACAATAATTAAGGAAACGACACAAAGTCTCTGTTAACCAGTTTGATGAAAATATTTCAAATTGTATATGGAAACACTACACTGTACCCCATGTTTGCATTAATGTATACAGCTATCATTTAATATAAAAAAAAGTTCAGGTATTACACCCAATACCATTTGTGCCATTGCCTAGTTGGTATTAAAAATTGAGAGAAATGTTGATTCAAAATATTGAGAAAAACATTTCTAAAGTGAACTGAGGAATAAATTGAGTCTTTATTTACCTTGAATTTGATGTACTACCTGAGGCATAAATTGAGTCTTTATTAAACTTGTACTTGATTTATTACCTAAAATAGAAGAGGAAAAGCAATTTTTTGGAAGTACATGACCAAAATATTTATAATGTACAAAACTTTGCTGTTTGAAAGAAATAATGTTTTGGCACAATATAAGAGTATGTAGCAAAGCCTACAAATAATTTTATCTTTATCATATTTTTAAAGAAAAATATTAATGTCAATATGGTAAACAGTTTCATTTTATATGCATTAATTGTTCAATTATTTTATATATTAAAATGTCTTTAATGGAGGCTATTAAAAAACCCGGAAGATTAATCATACATCTTGTAGATTTTTCATAGTTTCTCGCTCAAATCAGATTACCAGTTTAAACCTTAATAACCTCAAGTGAGAATTTATATCTGAGAACCTTTGATTGCACCTGAACAGTGTGAATAGGCAGCCTGGATAGATGTTTTCTTCAGACCTGCTGGTCTCCATATGCTTCTTTGCTAGGATCAAATTCCTGTTGCGGGGATTATCATCTGTTGCCAGGATGATCATGAATGAGTAGATGATTCTAATCAACCTCAAATGCCACATATTCACAGCCTTTTCTGCTGCAGATAAAAGCTTGTCATTGTAAAGTAGTATTTAAAAAGTAAAACATGTCTAAATGCATTTTTTGAATTCTTATTAAAAGTAGCACATACCAACTGCTGAGAATATGTTTTTACAGTGTTCAACTAAATCTTAGTTATTCTAATACTATTAGAAGAATTGCTTAATCTCCTAGCCAACATCATACTTCTAAATCAAATTTACTTCTAAATCAAATTACCAGTTGTACAGATTTTTAAGGGAATTGTAAAAATTAATTTTGTACATTGGCCACATTATCATTTTAGTGAATAGAGTTCTTCCTTTAAAATTCAGTTGTATACACCATTTTCCATGTCAGGTGAAATTTCTAAATAAAATCTACTGATGAATAATCTCCACTCATGTCCTGAGTATAAATGCACACACAAGGAAAGGCCAGGCAACCGACCTGAGCTTTGGAGAGGGATGAAGGATATAAACTGAGCTGAGTAACCACTGAAGCAGAACAAAATGATGCGAGGATAGAGTGAGCAAAGCCAGGTCAGAAGCCCTGCTAAGCTAACAGAATGGTGCTGTGCACGAAAGAAGAGTGGAGACTCCAGGGAAAGCTTAAAGTAAGTGAGCACAATTCATTAGGAGTTCTTGTACCTATAAATGTACCTCAGTTATTTCAAACCCATCTGTGAATTGTCTGGGAATAAAAACAGGCATTATTGAAGTAAAATAGTGATGGATTAATTAAGGGAAATAATTAGTATGTTACTTATATTAGGCTATTTTTTCTCATTTTGGCTTTTGTTTTTCAAAAATATTAACATAATATATAATATTATAACATTATATAATATAATATAATATATAATCCACTACTTCCATCTATAACACATTATTACAAACTACTTTATCAACCCTACTATTGTAAATCACTTTTAAAATAGACAACACACACAAAGCAGTATTTTTTTTTTTTTTTTTTTTTAGGCAAAGGACAACAGATAATTCAAGTTTATAATCCACAATAGAAGGAAAACTCAAGTGGTGAACACCATGATCACCTTTGCTCCAGGCTACAATGAACTTATCCAAACAAACATGGTGGTCCCTGAGTAGATTGAGCACAGGTTAGAATGCAGAAGCATCTGTAATCTTTAGGGTTGATCTCCAGAAAATCAGTAGCTTTGTAAATGGGGGACCTTAGACATCATGGTGAGAATTCCTCCATGAATCCTTGTGTGACAATTGTGCTGTATATGTACAGGAAGAAACACAATATATATCAGAAAGAGTATTCATTTATTACATTTACTATATGTTTGAGAGACAAGAAAATATACTAGATGGGAGATTTTACATTTGAGGTTCATCCAGAGTAAAACAATATGTTTCTCACAGAAGACATCTGGCTATGACACCTGGCTTATATGTAAAGATTAGAGGATCATATGTGAGGATTAATCTTCTAGATCTGCTCAAACAAAGGCTAAATTAAAAGTTTCACAAAGTTGTCACAAGAAAGAGAGGCTAAAGTTTGAATCATGGCAATTTAGAAGGGCTATGGAAACACGTGGATTTTGTAAAACATCTTTACTTAAAGAAACAAAAAAGATCAAGATAATTAACTAGTAATTTAACTAACTAAAAATAAAAGCAATACATGTCTCAGGAAAATAGCATAACCCAAATAGATAACATAACATAAAGTATATGATAAAAAGTTATTAAATATGCAAAGAAACTGAAAAAACAGTCAACAAGAAGTTTCTGAAATGATATACATAGATATTACGTCTAGCAAACAATGATATAATACTAGCTGTATACAAATATGTTGATGAACTGTGAAAATATGATCTTAATGAATGACCAGATAGGGAATTTCAGCATAGAAACAGATACTACTAAGATCCTAGTGGAAGTTCTATGACTAAAGACCATTACAACTAAAATGAATAGTTCAGTGAATAAATATTGACAGAGTATAGATTCAGTGATCTTTAGGAATTACTGGTATGAAAAATCAAATAATTTCTTCTATTTTTTTTTTTGTGTGTGTGTGTGTGTGACATAGCATCACAGCTCACAGAAACCTCAAACTCATGGGTTTAAGTGATCCTCTAGCCTTAGTCTCTGGAGTAGCTGAGATTACAGGTGCCTGCCACAATGCCCAACTATTTTTAGAGACAGAGTCTTACTCTTGATCAGGCTTGTCGCTGACTCCTGAGCTCCAGAAGTCCACTCATTTCAGCTTCCAAGAGTGCTGAAAATACAGACATGAGACACCACACCTGGCCTCTGAAAAATCAAATTTGAAGAACAATGTTGAAAAAAGTAACAGACACCCAGGGTATCTGCAATATAATACAAAATGTCTCATCAGTAACTGAAATCCTAAAAGGAGAATAGAATTAGACTAGGACAGAAACAAGTTTGGAGATATAGCTATAATTTTTTTTCCTAAAATTTGAAAAAAAAAAAACAGTAAAATACAGATACAGGAGAGTTAAGCTTTAACATACTCAATTATAATCAAATTCATAAATAAAGATTAAGAGAAAACATTATAGCAATTACCTCAACAAAAGGAAGCAAATTATACAAATATGATAGGGTAGCTGATTATTCATCAAAAACAATGAGTTTTGACATTGTTAAAATATTGAAAGTAAGGAGAGAACACTTTATTTCACTAGTTCAAACTCTTTACTCATTCTCCAGTACCTTAGATTGGTTACTTCAGTGCATTCTTCATCTTATAGCCAAGTTACTTTCAAATATGTAAATGAATTCATTCATATTTCTTCTTCCTACTTTTCATTAGCTGGCATTTGTCCTGATGATAAAAATCTAAATATATTTTTAATGAAGCACAAAAGACACACTAACCTGATTTTTTAAATACCACCTATTAAATATGGTATGTTGAGATTCTCTCTTTTCCATCAGGGTGCTATGTTTCTTCCCTCATCCCTGACATTTGAAAATAAAGTTTTATGTTATCCCAGTATAGGCAAAAGGCCTATATATACCTCTAGCCAAAAAAGCTGTTGGAGAGAGAACAATGAAAAGACTTTATGCAGGCATACTTGTGAGGAACAGAGGTAGAATCCCATATGGCCAGCCTGGTTGTGAGCATAAAACCCCCCTGACCTAAGGTCAGCCTGGTCAGTTGCAGGTGCAAAAACTCCCTGACTTAAGACCCACATGGGAGCAGAGGCTTGCAAACAAGTTTTCTGTACATCTTAGAAATTTCTCAATTATACCTTGCTTAAAATTGATGTAACTGCCTCCAAATGGTGAGGCCAGCAGGGCAGGTATTCAATCCACCTTCCTCCTCCAAGCCTCAGGCTTCATCAGATAAGAACAAATGAATTAATGGCTAACAGCATGTTCTCCATTAAGTTATGTTAAAGAAATTATGTTCAAAAGGACTATGCTGTGGATCACTAGGGAGGAGTTGCTGACAAGATGCTCACAAGATGTTTATTTATGAGATGGATTATGGGTTGTAATGAATATTAATGAAGTCATTGGTATATCATGCGCATGTGCAGAGGGATTGTAATGAATATTAATGAGGTACAGTGCACATGTACACAATGGACTATATAAGCGAAGAGTAAAGAAATCAACTTGCCATTCACCTTGAAAGAGTGGTGGTTGCTGGCTATGTAGTAAGCCAGGAGAAAATTAATAAAGTTGTCACATGCCTGAGAGAGCCAGGAACCCCTTTAGTTAAATATACAATTTCAATAGGCAGGTTTATTCTATGCAACACCAGTTCTCCGTGAGACCCTAACGGCAACATCCCAGTCTCTTTTCCACACTATCTCTTATCTTATGTTGCTTGGTGCATTATTCAGGGCAGTACTATGCCCCTTGATGCCAGAAAGAGAAACAATCACAATACCAGATGTTGGAGAACAGGAATACCCGTACTCAGCTAATTCCTCCTGGTTCTCCCTCCCTTTAATCAGAAATGTTATATCCTTTTGGAAACCTTTCATCCCCCAAACACACTTCCAATTTCAGTCTTGATATCACTTCATATAGCTTTTTTCTTCTTTTTTCAGGAAGCACATCATGTATTTCTTCCATCAATAATTAAACTGTCATGCAAATATTCATTTAATTATATATATTTCCCCCATTATAAGGAAAATTACACTAGTTCATTTTGCAGAAGAATTAATAGGTGAGCTGAACAAACTGTAAGTTATTTATTAGTATTTCTTAAATATAGTGAATGAATGACATCCCTCAGGAAAGTTAGCAAAAATAATCAACAGAGTTTTAGAAATAAGTTATTATATTACCTTCATGATATATTATCTAAGATAAAAATGTTAAATACATTTTACCGAACTAATATACAAATTATTATTCTTAAAGATGCTCAGGGTGGCACCTGTGGTTCAGTGGGTAGCATGCCAGACCCATAAACTGAGGGTGGCAGGCTCAAACCTAACCCCGGCTAAACTGCAACAAAAAAGAGCTGAGCATTGTGGTGGGTGCCTCTAGTCCCAGCTACTCAGGAGGCTGAGGCAAGAGAATCAACTAAGCCCAGGCATTGGAGGTTGCTGTGAGCTGTGACT
Organism: Galagoides demidoff; assembly: GCA_963574575.1. Classification (NCBI taxonomy): domain Eukaryota; kingdom Metazoa; phylum Chordata; class Mammalia; order Primates; family Galagidae; genus Galagoides; species Galagoides demidoff. The sequence continues at coordinate 12,983 of CAUYQV010188380.1, forward strand.
CCATAGCACTCTACTGAGGGTGATAAAGTGAGACTCTGTCTCTTAAAAAAAAAAAGATGCTCACAAAAAACCACTCAATAGGGTAAAGGAATTAGTAATAGACAAAAAAAAAAAAAGCTACAGATTAATGTGGAGAATTAAAAGTAAAAACAGGGATTAAATTTAAAAATGTTGACAATGCTTGTATGATTTCTAGACGTTTAGCATGACATTTGAAGTAACTGCTCACTCTGATTTTAAAGATGCCACAAGTAGCCAACATCTTTACTTGAGAGTTTTAATTTATAGAATCTTTATCAAGAAAATTATAAATCTAAAAGTATGAAATGGTCTCTTAATGATGCATTCCAACAGAACCTATAAATTCAAGATGCTGTTAAATGTGACTTTGTGTACTTTTCAATGTCACTACTTCCTCAACATTGTGTTTGACCTGCATATTATTGAAAGAATATAGAAAAGAATAAACAGATCCAATAATACATCAGTTATTGTGCTTCACACTCTAATGATATTCATCATTTTTTTCAGGTTTAAACATGTAAAACCTTGTTTATAATCATAACTGAAGGAAAGAATGTAGTGCTAATGATCAAATAGTTGAAATATGATTGATTTCTATCAAACAAACATGAAAATTTCTCTGTAGTATGAACCAAGAGAACTAGTGAAATCATTAGTAGGAAATAATAATTTATACAAATATTCATAGCCCCTCTAATTCTCAAGAAGAGGGAATCCCAAACTATTTTTTACATTTATTTACTTAGCACAGAAAATAAAAATCTAATATTGTCTATTTTAGTATATTTTAAAAAGTAACTGTATATACTATGTATAATATATACACAACATAGTATATAGCTACACAGTACTTTGTATCCAGAATGGTACATTGAGTAAGATTAGTAGAAAGTATTCAAAATGCACTAAATATAGTATTAATATAAAAGCATATTTCAAATATTCTCTACATTTTATAAAAAATATTTTACCATGATTAATAATAATGATTAAATAATACCTGAAAGTTGTTCAAAGAATTTATGGCTGTTATCTAAGTAATTATTCATGCTATTTTATTTTAAAAGAATAAAATATAAAATAAACATCTGCATAAAATGACATTCAACATTTAGTTGGAACAAAGGAACAGAAACTTATCTCTGAATGAGCCATAGCATTTAAATTTATATTATTTATTTATAATATTTTTCTTAAAATTAACACCAAGAAATGTTATGAATTCTATAATAAAAATAATAAATGGCATGGAGATTTTTTAAGAATTATTTTAATGATCAAAAATTTAATATCAACAACTACATATAAAATAATTTTAAAGATCCATTATTTAAAGAGAAAAATGAAACTTAACTAGTATATTAACCAAAAGGAAAATATTTAATTGTAAATATATTCATAATCAAGATAAATTTATCTCCCTAGTAGTATTTTTTTTATTTTAGAAAAAGGCATTTAATAAATAGAACTATAAAATTTCTTTTTGTCTTTGTATTATCTTCCATTTATGTACTTATTGGGCTATTTGCCATATGTATATCCAATGTAGGGTACCTGAGTCAGTCATTAGAAGATAGTAAAGTTTTATAGTGTTATAGTAACATATGGACTGGAAATCACTTTAACTTCTTCAGTAGATAATGTGGATGGGAAAATTCTCAGGCTCACTACAGGTCTGGAAGAGGTTTTGATTGTCAGTGCCATTTCTCCTGGGGCTTTGTGGGAGTATTTCAGGCCAGAATATGCTAGCACACAAATTATTTACTTACTTTTGTTCACCTTCATAAATATATATTTTATGTATTTGTTTATTTTTTAAGAGAGAAAATTAGTGCTAGGTGGGAGACATTAAGAAGAAAATTATTGAAGTTTCTGATCCCAAATTGATAATCATATTTAGATAGCCGTAACTTTATTATTACCCAGATCCATTTTTTTTTTCAGAAAACAGTTTAGAAAACACTTTCTCTCTCTCTCTCTCTCTCTCTTTTTTTTTTTTTTTTTTTTGAGAAAGAGTCTCACTCTGTCACCTACACCAGAGTGCAATAGCACATCATCACAGCTCACTGCAACTTCAGTCTCCAGGGACTGAAAAACCCTCCTGCTTGAGCCTCCCACACAGCTGGGCTATAGGTGGGTACCACCACACGTGGCTAATTTTTCATTTTTAAGAGAGAAGGGTCTCACTCTTGCTCTGGATGGTCTCAATCTTCTGAACGCAAAAGATGCTTCTAACTTGGTTTGTGCTAGGGTTACAAGTATGTGCCAACCACATTAGACCATACAAGACATCTAATCTTACCAAAGCCCAGACCTTGATGCAGGAGTAGGTGGGAAGTGTGTTTTTTAGGCATTGTTCCTATGACACTATTCCAAGTAGTGTCCAGCACATGCGTTCATCTTCTTGAACTGGTTTAGGTAAGGGAAAATTTTCCTACCTTGTCGTGTTTTGCCTGGGACACATGAGGCATCATTAGAGAGAAGTAGTGGACACCTGTTATGATGTCTATTTCCCTTAAACCAGCGATTATTTATGTGAAAGTCAATGCTAGAAAAGGAGAAAACAACAAATGTTAATGTAGATTAGCCAGATATGCATCTGGGAGGAGAATTACTCTATACTATGAGCTGAATCCGTCAGGCTTGAAGAAAAAAGCACTTATAGATTCTGGATTTTCCCAAGAGTTCAAATCACAAAAATAGCATGTGAAATAAATGGAGATAATAGCTACCCAGGATATCTTTTCTTAATTTGGAGTAATTTTGGATAAATTGTATTCATTAGCTACATTAACTAAATGTTTTACTATAACTTTCAGGAATACATATGTCTTCAGATTTTGAAAATTTCAAACCATTTCCAAGAAAGTAAAAGGTAATATGGAAATATTTCATGAAAAAATTACACATGAAAATGTGCTTTAAAATGAGTAAAATATTATGCTTATGTATTCATATTTTTATTTGGATTAAATTGAAAAATCAAGTGAAAATGCTTCATAACTCTAAATGACAGAATATAAAGAAACATTTTACTTCTTCTGAAACATTGTTTCTTTTGGGATTCCATGGGAAGGCGTTGCCGAACATCACAGGAGTGAACGTGATATTGGCAGCCATCAACCCGGGAGAGGTTTGGCTTCCAGCAGGGCGTTTCCCCCCTCAGTGGGGTGTCAGTCAGGGTCTCTTGAGTATCTGGGCAGCTCTTCTATCCTAACCAGCCAAAAAGTTGCTGCTGCCAGTGAACTGGGAGCTTCTTGAGGACAAAGCTCCTGGCTGCCAGTGCTCTCAAGGTCACTTCCCATCACTGTATATCTGAACCCAGATGGCAAGTGTCGTGTTACTTTTCCACCTACTATGCACCTTTGTCATCCCCAGAGGACTTTAGCCCCTCAGTTTTTGTCTCAGTCATTTCCACACTAACATTTCCCAACTCTGGCCCAGACTACAAGGGGCCACAGGGGACCTGCCTGACCTCAGAGCCTGGACATTCTAAATGGGCTGCCTTCTGTGGAGGGGGACAGAGACAGCCAGAGCACTAGCTTTCTTCCATCCGGACTCCATGCTCTCCCTCCCTGCCCAGCCCAAAGCTGTTGAGAGATGATGGATCCAGTGCTCACAGCAAGTTCCTTTCCTCTATGTTGGTGCATTCATCACACTGGGGATTCCGCAGAGAGTGGAGCTCTGACCTTCTCTCTAGGGACCCACAGTATACTGATGAGTGCTCAGTGAGTTCTCTGCCTGCTGCTGCCTCTGTTGCTGCTCACCTGGTGATTCCATCAGACTGGGGAATACCCCAAGGTCAAGTCGCATTAAATCTGCTTGGGCAAACTGTGGGCAATTCGGAACCAACACACTTCTCTCTGTCATAGTCAAAGATGGATTTGGGGGACCAAGAGATTTTCTTATAGCCTATATCTCATGCCCCCCATGACTCAGTTGCATTTCTCAGGACAAAGGAGGGAAGATTTGTGAAGGCCAGTAGAGCCCCTCCCCCACTGAAACAAATCCTGAGAGGAACTCGTCTACTGCCCTTGAGAGTCCATGAGACCAAAAAATGATCCCCAAAAGGGGAGTCAAGGATGCCTTTCTTATATTTCTCACATTCACTAGAAAAATTCTCCCTCAGATCTTTTTACATCATACTCAGAAGGCTCATCTTTGCTTAAAGATGTTCACATCAGGGAACAAGATGGAAGATTGAAAGTGGAAAAATGAAAGAGGGACAAAAATTAAGGGAGAAACAATTTTCGAGGATCTAGCTTGAGGATATCTTAAGTGGTCTTTAAAAGATTAGTTAAGTTCTAGTTAGTTTGGTGTTTGAGAAAGAGACATTCTGGCTCGGCGCCTGTGGCTCAATTGGCTAAGGCGCCAGCCACGTACACCTAAGGTGGCGGGTTCGAATCCCCAGCCCGGGCTCACCAAACAACAATGATGGCTGCAACCAAAAATGGCCGGGCGTTGTGGCGGGCGCCTGTGGTCCCAGCTACTTGGGAGGCGGAGGCAGGAGACTCACTTGAGCCCAGGAGTTGGAGGTTGCTATGAGCTGTGATGCCATGGCAC
>CAUYQV010188383.1:0-12053 GCA_963574575.1 Galagoides demidoff
GAGCAGAGGGTTACAAACAGCCACAAACCGGTCATAGGCCATCACGGCCAGCATGAAGGTTTCTGCCACCACAAATATGCAAGCAAAGGAGAACTGCATGATGCAGCCCGTGAAGGAGATGGTCCTGTCTTCCACAACCAAGTTCTCCAGCAGTTTGGGTGTCACCGTGGTGGAATAACAAGAAGTCAACAAAGGACAGGTGGCTGAGGAAATAGTACATAGGGGTGTGGAGTTTGGGGTTGACCGTGCTGATCATGATCATGCCCAGGTTCCCCAGTACAGTAACCATGTAGATGGTCAGGAACACCAGGAACAGGGGCACCTGGAGGTCGGTGTATTCAGAGAAGCCCAAGAGGGTAAGGGTGGCTCCGGAACTCTGATTTCCTTCTGCTATCAACATGGTTCCTTTTGAAGAAAATCTGAAATACTGATAATAAAAGCAATAATTATCTTATAAATTTTCATAATACTTACTCTATGCCAGACATTATGCCATACCTTAAACTATATTCATTAAAATTGATTTATTCATACATTAAAATTACTTTTGAATTTGAAAAATACGTTCGGAGATAGAACAAAATATAGTTTTGTGTATTTGCAACTTTTCTTTTGATTCCATCTGTATACTGCAATAATATGTTTTTTCCTAAAATAATGTAGCAGCCTGATAAATGATGAAGGTATACTTTTGATACATTTCTTTACTGATGTGCTGTCTTTCCTAATGTAACTGTTTTCTCACTTAGTTTCACTGACTCTCTTATCATACTCACCTTAAACACATTTTAATTCGCTACTGATTCCTTTTAACTTATTATTTTTTAACCAAGAGACTTTACTGGGCTATTATATTGTTAAATACACATCAAAACTCTGAACTGGAAAGTAACATGTTCTTTTGCCTAATCCTTCTATTTTTCTTGGCAACAATTTGGAGAATATTGTAGTAATCACCAGTGGGTATACAGGGACCCTCAACATTTCAAGAACAACATTGCCACCCTGGGTATTGGAAAAGATTTTGAGTGAAGGTACTTTTGAGATTATGTTTTTTTAAGTCACCCCATATATGCTATATGTGAGAACATTATTTTTAAAAAGCACAAGTATTTAAAATTCACAGCAGCTCAGAAACACACCTCTCTTTAGTTGTTACAATTATTATCAAAACAAATTAAGCCAAGAACTAGCACATGTTTGTCATGTTCAGGATAATAAAAGACTTTGGGTATGAATCACATAAACAAAGAAACTATTTCTTGCCTGACCAATTCAACGCGAGAGGAAATTTATTATATATTCACAGCCAAACAATATTTCCAACATTCCAAAAAATGCATTACCTTTAAAGGGGAAAGGGAATGACAAAGAGCTGATGACAAACCAGCAGAAGGAAGAAAGCATGGGCTTCAGAAACATACATGTCATTTCAATTGCAGCCTCTGTCATTTGCTGTGTAAATTTTCATAAATCACTCAAATTTTCATAGCCCCAATTCTTTATCAATAACATAAGAATAATACTGATAGGATAATGCTCGTGTCATAGGTATGTAAGAATTACATTGAGAAGTTATGCTAACATAGTCAGCTCACAGTCTGACAATTGTGGAGTGCAGCAACTGTGGGCCACCCCGTGCTTGCTCCTTTAAACTGCTAGTTACATCAAGGGCCAAAATGGGCAGTGATAGACATGTGGGTAAAGATGAAAATGTCAAAGTTCACCTGACCTCTTTCTCCTGATCTCTTTCACTCTCCCTGATTCCAAATGCACTAAGAACTACCCTTCAGTAAATCGACTCTGTTTTCCCTTTGCTGTGGTGTCTCATAATCATCTTACTCCTTCTGGGGCTTTGTTTCTCATCCCAGATATGTGTCTATGAAAGATTGACAAAATGCTGTCAGTAGATAATGGGAACAGAGACACAGTCAATTTCCCTGCAGTGCTCCTGCTTTGCACTGGGAGGTCACTGATTCTTCATTCCTCAAGTTTTTGTGGGGTTTATGCCAATCTTGGATTAGAAAAATTCAGTTGTTTTCTATGAGTTAATTTATCGAATGTAAATTTCTGCGCTTGGTTTTCCCTAAAGCCCTAGCTACTCCCCTGTGTTCAACCTTCCTTATTCACACCAGTACTCTCAGTTTATAATGAACAATGCATGCTCATTTATTCTTTGGTTTATTTTATTTTCATTGTATTTTATGAGGAATATCCTCTTTTCCTAGTACACTATGGCAGAAATTACAATATGTAAATCCTTGGATGAAAATACTGTCACAGGGTAGCACTGGTTCCTTTTTAACTCCAGCTATGTCTTCCATATGCTTGGTACAGTTACAGGTATTATCAGGAAAGGAAAATGTTATGATGTATTCTGTTCACTATTACATTATTCTTATTACTCTTTTCTTTCTACATGACTTGGAGACATTGCCAGATTTTATAATATTTCTTAATTTTTTTCAGTGTGACTATACTATGCTGGCACAAGGTTGATACCCATTGAAAGCAAAGATCAGGTTGATACCCCAGAGAAAGACAAAGATCAGAGCTCAACAAAACTGAACCCGTGGGAAGATAGATACACTAGATTTTACTTTTAGTCTAATGAAGAGTTTTCTAATTCTAAGGTGGCAGAACTTCAATGTCTTCCAAATGAGAGAGAGATCATACAAGATAAGGTACAGCACCCATCTGAAACCAACTCACCTGAACTTACTGTTTTATTTATTAGTAGTCTTCAAGAAAGTTTCCACTACAACTTAGGCATTAATATTAAAGTAGATCAAAAGTCCACAATAAATTTCAATGACTGTTCTAGAAATATATTTCTTTCTTGCTAGGAGGAGGAACTCAAGGACAGGAAGCAGGAGAAGAAGAAAGAGAAAAGATGACAAAAGTTGGGAAGCAGTTCCTGACTCCTAGGAATGAAATGTAGGGTGTATGTATACCGTCAACCCCATGGGGGATTTAGACCCAAGAGAACATTACAGTATTGGTTATTTTTAGAAGGCAAACTAAGAAATTAGATTAAATGCAGAATGAAATTTCTTCTAAATTACTGGAGAAAATGCCTATTTAAGTTTATTTTCCTGATTTATTTTGATATTTTGGTCCTAGAAAATATAGTAAATCACTTAGAAAATAATGGTAACTACAGTAAAACACAAAGTAAATTGGAAATCAGTGAGAACTGAATAATTAATACATAATTGTTATTAATATTTATTGTATTTTTTGTGTGTAGATAACATGTATATTGAGTCTTTCTGTGTATAAATAGAATGTATATTCTGGCTTTTTAATTTAACATAAAGTAATGATCATTGCCTTTGAAATCACTGATTCACCTTCTTTGAAAATAATTTAGCTTTCCTCTAAATATTTCTAGGCCACATTGCCATGCTTCTATTAATATAATTAATCCATGAAATATCCTTTTGTCCACACCTTCCTAATGAAAAAAAAAAAATCAGATGTATTTTGGGAGCAGGTTTAACTCTCTAAAATCACTGGTTGTCAACCAATGTATTGGTTCCACTACATTTACATAAGCCTAGACTCCTGAAAAATTCACTGATGTTTGTCTTGCATACTCTCTACCAAAGAACATTGAAATAGCAAAGGTTGTTTATTACAGAACACAGGATTTTTTGTTATAGATGACATGGCCTTGGTTGGGCCATGCCTCCAGTATCCACATCATCAGTCTCCCATGAGGACTGGCATGATCCACCACTGACAGCTCTGCAACCAGGACTAGTGTAGAAGTCAATTTTTGCACAAGAGCTACTCAGATATCACAGCTTTATGTGTCATTTGTATGAATTTTTTGTGCCATACAATAAATTACTACTGTATAAATGCCTTAAATTAATACATACTTTCATATCATAGTTTCATATGATTCTCTGACTTTCTATGGGCAATCTATGATTTTCTCCAGCTCCTCACCCTTAGTTGGAACAAGTTCCAGGTTCCATACTCAATTGCTTGAGTTCCCAACATTACATTCTTTCTCACCATCTCCAGATGGTGATAATGATGAGTCCCCATAATGAATGCAATCTCCCCAGTAGCAAGTGGGCCTGGGTGGATAAACTTTAATCTTTCATTACTGCTCAGACTATCTTAATAAATGACTTCCTCTTCATCATTTGACTATTATAGTAAGCCTGCTACAACTGCTCTGTCTGTTTAGAAAATGTATTGGGTCAAAAATAAAATAATAGAAAGAGACTTTGTATTCTCCTAGGTAGCAGCTCAATTCACAATCACAAAGATGTGGATACAACCCAAGTGCCCATCAGTCCATGAATGTATTAATGAACTGTGTTATATATTTACCATAGAATAGAAAAGATGGAGACTTTACATCTTTGTATTTACCTGGATAGAGTTGAAGAACATTTTCCCTAGTAAAGTATCTCAAGAATGGAAAAACAAGCATCCCATGTACTCAATACTAATTTTAAGCAAGTAGATAGACAGCTACAGGCCCACACAGGAGAAAAACACAATTAACATCAAGAATGAGGGCACAAGGGTCATGAATAGATCACTTAATGGATACAGTGTAAAGGTAGATGGTAGATATCTCCTAGGTGAAGGACTCCAATACAACTAGGACTTTTCTTAACAAAAGCAAAAAATGTAACCTTATTGTAGGCACCATATGTTAACCTGACATAAAACAAATAAAAAACAAAATAAATGTATATGTCTGTTTAGATTCTTGCTCTTCAGAGTGTGGTCCAAGTTCAAGTAACACGGTATCCCTCAAGATCGCCTAGAAATGCAGACAGATCCACTGTACCGGAATCTGCATTATACGCCTTCTAGATCTTTCCAATATATAACTCATTGTGATTACCTTTGATTTGATGGAAATTCTGGTGATGTAGTAAAATAATTCAGTTAATAAAAATAAAGAAAAACATTTATTTTTTTTCTATGTGGTCCTTTATCACCTTTCCTCTTTCATTAACAATCCAAAGATCAAAGAGAATTCACGTTTCTCCACATACAAGCTAATAAGCCAGAAGGAGTGTAGTACATTTATTCTGTATTATGATAATTGATTATACTTAATTTTTTACAAATACATTGAAAGAAGATTATATATTTGACATCCTTAAGTAGCATACCACACATACAATACACACACATAGAAATATTCCATCCATAGTGACAGTTAAGTTGTGAGTTTTTATTTCATTTCCCAAAGTGAACAAACTTGCAGTTGCATTATCTGGTGCCTTCGTAACTGCCCAGAAATATGGTCAAGTTACTTTTGACCCGTAGTTTAAAACTAATATAAATTAAGAATAAATTTCTACTACTTTATATCATTTAATTGTCCATCCACTCAGATAAGACAAGGTTTGGTGATATAAATATAAAATGTAAGGTGAAGTTAAGCTTCATATGACATGATCAGGTAGCTCTTGGAAAATAATTAATATCTAATCACTCAGGTGACATGAAGCAGGAATATCAGGTGCCTACACAGTGCATGTCCTGGGGAACCTTGTGTGACAAAGACCATGATAATCAAGAGAAACAGAAGTAATGTTTTGATTCTTTTTTTTTTTTCTCAGTCAGTTACTGGTTTAATACAAACACAGAAATGATAAAGCTAAAGGATCTTAGAATCAAAACATTTGCAACCATGCCTGGCAGGAAAATATCATTCTGTGTGGATAAAGAGTGTAATCAAGTAATTATTAACTTTAAAGTCAAACAAGGATTATAAAATTATTTCTGAAATATCTTCATGCCCATTGTAATAGTAAATGCAATTTAAAGAATCAACATTGATGTATTGATTTGTGATACTTGTGAGATTAACAAGTGATTATTTCTCCCTTGGTAAACTTGCAGGAACATTACCTGTAATCAACATTTACAACATTTATATTGTTATTTACATGTAATAAACATTCACAGGCATGTTTAACATCACGTTCTGCATTATAAGAAATGTTAGGATATTCTTGGGGAGAAAGGAACAAAGAACTTGGTAGATATTTAGAGACAGTGCCCAGACTGTCAGGACTCTTCTAAATGCACACCCCTATTTCTCTATAGCTTTTTAGATTTCCTCTGTAACTCTGCTAATTCTCATTGCTAAAATGAAGTTGAAAACTACTTTTTTAAAATGATTTTTTCTGTCAGTATATAAGTTGAGATTTATATATAAAGCACTTGGATGCTGGTGGGGTCAGAGCAGGAAGTTTCATGGTCTGATATTTTCTTGTTACATAGGTTTCCTGGACTTATCATAAAAATTTATCAACCATTTGGAGTCTTTAAACAATGAGAAATAATATTCTCACAATTCTTGAGACAAAAAGTCTGAAATCAAGGTTCTGAGAAGACAATGTTCTCTCTGAAGGACGTGGGGAGAATTTTTTCTTTCCTCCTGTTTTGTGGCAACAAACTACACATTTCAGTCTGCTGTCACATGGCCTTCATCTCTGTATAGCTCCATATCATCATTTACTGTTCCATAAGGGCTTGGACACTGGACTTAGGGATCACCTGAATCCGTCATTATCTCATCTCAGTCCTTACTCAATTTTCTCTGTGATAATATTATTCAAGAATGTGTTTACTTCTGAGACTTTGGGTGGATATAAATAGTTGAAGGGACAGTAACCATCCCACTTGTAACGTCTACTTCACATATGATTCACAGCTATTTTTTTCTAAACATTGATGAGCATAAAAATCAAAGGATTAAAGTTTTATTATAAAAAATCAAAGCTCTACTGAATTATTTAAATACTTTGAATCATTCCTTCTGCTAGAAGAATGTAACACACTTGAACATAATAACCTGATTCCTTTTGGGCATAAAAGTGTTCAACATAATTTTATTGGGTGATTCATCAATTTCCTGACACTCTCTTTCACGTCTTTGTTCCTCAGGCTGTAGATCAAAGGATTCAGCATGGGGATGATGACTGCATAAAACACAGAACCCACTTTGATGATGAGCCATGAGTTTTTAGAATTGGGTACACAATAAAGAAACAGGACTGTCCCATGGAAAATGGTGATGGTAGTCAGGTGGGAGGCACAGGTGGAGAAAGCTTTTTGGCGCCCACCAGCAGAAGGCATTCTCAGGATAGTGACAAAGATGAGGACATAAGTAGTGAGGATGATTCCCAGGCTACTGACCTCATCGAATATGGCTAAGACAAAAGAAAGCACTTGGATGCTGGAGGGGTCAGAGCATGAGACAGAGATGATGACAGAGTGCTCACAGATGAAGTTCTTGAGGATGTTAGAGCCACAGAAGGATAATGTCAAGAGAAAATAAGTGAAAGTGAGGGAACAGACTATTGCCCACGTGTAGGGTCCCGCCACTAAGGACGCACAGAGCTTTGGGGACATGATCACTGTGTAGAGCAGAGGGTTACAAACAGCCACAAACCGGTCATAGGCCATCACAGCCAACATGAAGGTTTCTGCCACAGCAAATATGCAGAGAAAGGAGAACTGCATGATGCAGCCCGTGAAGGAGATGGTTCTGTCTTCCACAACCAAGTTCTCCAGCAGTTTGGGTGTCACCGTGGTGGAATAACAGAAGTCAACAAAGGACAGGTGGCTGAGGAAATAGTACATGGGAGTGTGGAGTTTGGGGTTGACCCTGATGATCACGATCATGCCCAAGTTCCCCAGCACGGTGACCGTGTAGATGGTCAGGAACACCAGGAACAGAGGCACCTGGAGGTCTGTGTATTCTGAGAAGCCCAAGAGGATGAAGGTGGCTCCAGAACTCTGATTTCCTTCTGTTAACTGCATGATCATTGACTAAGATCTGAAATAATGATAATAAATATAAAAATTAACTTGTACAATTATATTCTAGACATGGTGCTAAACAATTAGAAAATTTTAATTTAGATATCCGTTATCATATCAGTTTCATCATCATTTAGATATGCATTATCAAAACAAGTAGCCCCATAATTTTATATGAGCATACTCGGCCACATACACATCAAGAAAATTATTCGACCTTAGACAGATTCTTAGTGATGAACTAGATGGTGACACTGACCCTGACTGGTGAAGCTTGATATATAGTGAATCCCATAATCCACTACGGATGTGTTTCAAGATACCCAGCTGATACTGGAGCCACAGATTTGAGGCAACTCTGTAAATGCCATGACTTTTGCTATATATACTTAGCCATGATAAAGTTTTATAAATAGGCACAGTGAGAGAATAATAATAATAACTAGTAATTAAATAGACAAATTATAGTAACACCATGTTCACATCACTATTTTTGCACTTCAGAGGTCTTATGAAGTAAAATAAGGATGACTTGAACACAGACACTGTGATATGGCAATGGGTGACCACAAGTAAATTGGATTCCTTATAGAATTGCTCACTTATCTTTTTTTCCAACTATTGTGTTAACCATAGGTATCTGAAACTATGGGAAGTGAAACCATGGCTGTTTCTCCATTACTTCATTTTCTTTTGGCTGTGCTATCTCCTAATCAACTGGCTCTTTCTAGGGCTCTGTTCCTCATCTCAGGTTTGTGGCTATGGAAGATTTACCAAACTGTCATCATTACTGCAATAGATAATGGGAGCAGACACAGCCAACTTCCCAGCAGTGCTCCTGCCCTTCACTGGGAGATCACTGATACTTTGTCCCTCAAGTTTTGTGGTTTTTATGCCAATCTTGGATTTGAAAACTTCAGTTGTTCTCTATGACTTAATTTATCAAATGTAAATTTCTCTGCTTGGTTTTCCCCAGAGCCCTACCCTAGCTACTCCATGTATTCAACCTTCATTTTCCACACCAGTGTTCTCAGTTTATAATGAACAAGGCATGCTCATTTCTTCTTTTGCCTATTTGATTCTGATTACGTTTCACCTAAAATTACACTCTTTTTCTAAACCACTGATGCAGAATTTGTAATACATAAAGAAAACCATTGTCACAGGACAGTAGTTTTCCTTTTTTTGATCCAACAATATTTTCTACATTCTTGTAGAATTATAGGTATATTATTAGGAAAGGAAAATGTCATAGCACCATCTGTTCACTATTGATTTATGCCTATCATGCTTTCCTTTCTACATTATCTTGAGAACTTTCAGATTTTCTAATGGCCATTAAATTATTTCACTGTGATTGTTCTATGCTAGGCACATAGTTGATATCCTTAAAGCAAAAATCGAGATTGATACTCCAGAGAAGTAGCTCAACAAACTGAACCATTGGGTAGATAGATTTAGTATACTTTACCTTTATAATAATGGATAGCTTTCTACTTCCAACAGGACAGGACTTCACTCTACACCAAATGAGAGAAAGATAATAAAAGATAAGACACATTACTCGTGTGAAACCAACTCACCCGAAGATCCTGTTCTTGTTAACTTGTAGTATCCAAGAAAATTTCCAGTACAATTTAGGCATTAATATTAAAGTTGGTTAATAGAGCAATAGTCCACAATAAATTTCAATGAATTTTCCAGGAATATATTCCTCTGCTAATACCCGCAGAAACTCATGGAAAGGTATTAGGAGGACAAAGAACAAAGATAAAAGTTGGGTAGGTGATTTTCCCTCCTGGGAGCAATATTTAGGCTTCATGTATACATCCATTGCCTTGGGGATTTAGACCCAAGAGATCATTTCTGCAATAGTTATTTTGAAACACAAACTGAGAAATTAGCCAAATGCCTTCCTGTCTTCTTCTAAATCACTGGAGACTATGCCTTTTTAACTATCATTTACTAATTTATTTTGAAAGTTTCATCATGGACAATATACAAATTCACTTAGAAAACATGATAACTGCAATAAAACGCAGAAGAAATAAGAGATGGATGAGAATACAGCAATGAAGAGGCAACTGATGTTAATATATTCTGTACTGTATTTCTGTCTCTACATAGCATGTATGTTGTGTCTTGAGATGTATAAACAATAGCACATGCATTCTGGCTTTTAAATTTAACATAAAATACTCATCATTATAATTGGAATCATTCATTCACTTCTTCACAATTAATTTATGTATCCTTCTAAATATGACTAGGCCACTCTTTAAAGCTTATGACACTTAGGAGAATAAAAATGAAGTTGTTATCAATAGCAGAATGTAGAAATAAGGAATTCATTTTTAGCCCTCTCTAGGGACCTTCTTTTGTCTTTCATTAACAAAACAGAGATCAAAGAGAGCTCACTATTTTCGCACATGCAAGTTAATGTACCGGGAAGTATGTAATAAATTTATTCTCAAGGATAGTGATTGAAAATGCAAGTTTGTTACAAATGTTTTGAAAGGGGAAGGGAATCCTTGAGTGACATAACACTATACACACACACACACACACACACGAACAAATACAAATTCAATCATGATCAAATAAAAGTTGTATGTTTTTATTTCTTTTTCCAATGTCAAACAAACTTTGGCTCACATTCTCTGAAAAATGTATAACATTGTGCATTAGTTATTGGCCAGAATTCTGGTAAAGTTATTTGTGATACATGACTTACAACTAGCAGATGTAAGAATACAAAATCTGACCCCATCTCTACAAAAAATAGAAAAATTAACCTGGTATCATGGCAAATGCCTGTAGTTCCAGCTATGTGGGGGGCAGAGGCAGGAGGATCAGTTAAACCCATGAGTTTGAGCTGCTGTGAGTTAAGCTGATACCATGACAGTCCAGCCTGAGTGGTAGAGTGTGACTCTGCATCAGAAAACAATACAAAATCTGTTTCTTTTAAGTGTTATAATTGTCTGTTTACTCACAAATATGAGACAAGGTTTAGTCATATACCTTCAAAATATAAGGTGAGGGTAAGTTCCATTTGACAGGAACACAGTAACCTCTGGGGAAGTAATTAATGTTTAATCACTCAAGTGACATGAAGCAACATTAGGTGCCCACACATGGCAAATCCTGTGGAATCTTGTGTGAACAATCCGTGATAATCAGAGATGACATCTCGATTTCTTTTGTAACTCAATCACTGGATTAAGCCTATCACGTGAATAATCAATTTAAAGATTATTGGAATCAATACATTCACAACCATTCTTTAGAGAAAAAAAAATCATTCTGTGCAGATAAAAAGTGTAATCTACTTAAGTATTTACCATAACAAGGAACAGGGGATTATGGAAATTACTTCTGCAATGTATCATGACGTCCACGGTTTTAGTAAATATAATTTTTAAAACCGAGTTTTGCAAATCAATTTTTGAATTCTGTGAATTTGACAGGTGATGTTTTCATTATTTTTCCTCTTGGTGATCTTTCAGGACCATAACGTAAGATCAACATTTACACATCATTTCCAGCATCATATTCAAGATCACTTTCTATGCTATTGAGGTGTATGAAGGTACAACTGGGATGATGGTCCCCATGAAGAATGAGAGGCCAGATTGAAGATCAGGGGAAATTTTTATTAAGAAAAAAAGCAAATAGGAGTCTGGCCAGAAGGGAACTACCTCTCATGCAATTTCTTTCTTTCTTTCTTTCTTTCTTTCTTTCTTTCTTTCTTTCTTTCTTTCTTTCTTTCTTTCTTTCTTTCTTGTTTTTTTAATGAAATCATAGCTGTAGAATAATGCAATCATGAGGTACAGTGTGGTGTTTTCCTATACAATTTGAAATATTTTCATCAAACTGGTTAAATTAGCCCTCATGTCATTTCATTTTCTTAGGTATTGTGTTAAGACGTGTATATCCTACTTTTAGAAAGATTCACTTGTACCCTTGTGAGGTAAACCATAGAGGTGATCCCTTCAATCACCCTCCCTCCATCCATCCACCCTGCTTCCCTCCCCTCTCCCTCCCCTCACTCTCCCTCTTCCCCATATTCTTAGGTTATAATTAGGTTATAGCTTTCATATGGAAGCTATAAATTAGTTTCATAATAGGGCTGAGTATAAAGAGGCTTTTATTAACTTTCTCAGTGTAGCTGCAATGTGTGAGGAGTTCTTTAGGGGAGTCATTCTCTTCCGTAGACAGACTGATCTTTGCACTAAAAG